>WBNM01009572.1:0-14523 GCA_013399055.1 Ramphastos sulfuratus | reverse complement strand
CCACACAGCTTGGTGCCATCTGCAGACTGTACCTGTTCATAACACTGAACTCTGTTTTTAGGGATAGGGGATAGAACAAGGAGCAATGCATGGAAGCTGCAGCACAGGAGGTTCCAGCTCAACACAAGGGGAAACTTCTTTGCTGGAAGGGTCCCAGAGCACTGACACAGGCTGCCCAGAGAGGTTGTGGAGTCTCCTTCTCTGGAGCCTTTCAAGGCCTGTCTGGATGTGTTCCTGTGTGCCCTGAGCTGGATTGTCTGGTCCTGCTCTGGCAGGGGGTTTGGACTGGATGAGCTCTTTGGGTTCCTTCCAACCTCTGAAAACAACCTCCTGGGAGGGAGCATCCACAGCCTCCCTGGGCACCCTGTGCCAGTGTCTCCCCACCCTCACTCTGAAGAATTTTTTCCTTCCATCCATTCCCTCGTCCTGTCACTACAAGCCCCTGCAGATGCAGAGCTGATGAGGACAGGCAGAGTTTGCTCAGCATTCTGCCTTTGAGCAGCTTTCATCTGTCTGCCTTTGTCTGCACCTCCGCAAAGCGCTCCTGAAGCTGCAGCTCAACGTTCCCTAGGAAATAGACAGGCTCACAAGACAGCAACCTCAGGCCCCTTTTTGTTTCCCTTGTCTTTTTTTTGTTCATCTGCCATTTTACCAGGGCCCCTGTGGTGTTAATTGCTGGTCTCTAGCGTGGCCTTTGAGCAGATCTTCCCCCGGGGGCTTTCCCTGTGCTTCTCTGTTTGCTGTGACATTAAGCACTGCTTATTCCACATTAGGCTTAGCAAGCTCCCTGACAGGTTTTCTCTCACAAGGTCTCCTGCTCCCAAATCTGGGATTTTTCTTTTCTGACTTTTTTTTTTTTATTATTATTATTCAAACCCATGGATTAAAATGGAAAGTTTAGTGATGAGCTGTCACTGTTTTCCACTTGGAAACACATCTGGAAAACTAACCCTTTCTCCTGGGGGGGAAAAAAAAGCACAGGTGGGTTTGGCTTTTCCATGTGTTTGGCTCCATCGTTTTAGTCATGTAGTGGCTTACTGAAAGCTCATTCAATTGTCTTTTGCTCCTCCTTTCCCATTTTCCATTGATGTAGATCTTATCTGTTTGAAAACACTCAGCCAGTTAGCCTCTCCTGCTCCTTTTCCTGGCTTCTGCCTGCTCCCTGTATTCCCCAGGAACACTGTGCAGTGGCCTCAGAGGGAAGGGTTGCTGTGGAAGGTGAGGTGGACATGTTTTCCAGTATGGACACTGCATCCAGTTCTGGTGTCCCCAGCACAAGAAGGGCGTAGGAATGCTGGAGTGAGTCTAGAGGAGGCCACAAAGATGAGCCAAGGGTGGGAGCAGCTCTGCTGTGAGCACAGGCTGAGGGAGCTGGGGGTGTGCAGCCTGCAGAGGAGAGGACTCCTGGGGGAACCTTGGAGCTGCCTTCCAATACTGAAGGGATCCTGCAGGAAGGCTGCAGAGGGACTTTTGCTGAGGGTGTCTGGAGACACGACAAGGGGGAATGGTTTGGAGCTGAGGGAGAGCAGGGTGAGACTGGAGCTGAGGAAGAAGTTCTTCAGGATGATGCTGGTGAGACACAGAAGGACAGGTTGCTCAGAGAAGTTGTGGATGTCCCCTCCCTGGAGGTGTTCAGGGACAGTTTGGATGGGGCCTTGAACATCTGAGTCTAATTGAGAGGTGTCCTTGCCCACGGTGGGGAAGTTGGGACTAGATGATCTCTGAGGTCACTTCCAACCAGAGCCATTGTAGGATTCCTTGGCTAGCTCTTTCACTGGGGGAAGAGATGTAAGGAGGAAGAGACTCTTTATTACCAGCCTGCCCATCTAATGAGCAGTGCCAGCAAAAGCTGCCAGCCCAGAGGATAAGCTGTTGATGCATGAACGACAGCACCTGCAAAAACATCTCAGGAAGGGGAGAATGAGGGAGTGAAAGATTTCTCTGTGCTACCATCTGCAGCTGGACAGCCTAGAGGAGAACTGAGGCTGGAGTTGTCTGTTACACACTGTACCATGAGCTGGGCATGGCTGGAGGTGTCACAGAGGTGGAGATCATGAACTGCTTTGCTCTCTTGCAGGGGGAGCCCATGAGGATCATTTACCGCATGCGAGGGTTACTGGGAGATGCCACTGAGGAGTTCATCGAATCTCTCGACTCCACCACTGGTAATAATGCATTTGGCTGCTGAAAGCTGGGATTAGATTGGAGATCTGAGCTCTGCTGCAGAGCACTGACACCATTATCCTTACAGCAGGCAGCTTAAACTTGATTGACATTGCTTTTGCTACGTTTACCTGCTTCACCTAGAGTGGAGGAGGAGGAAGATTTTCACAGTCCTTTAAGTCTGGCAACACTGGCATGGCACAGGCACCATTCTGTCTGCCCCTTCTCCCTGTTCCTGCTCAGATGGCACAGGTACCATTCTGCCTGCCCCTTCTTCCTGTTCCTGCTCAGATGGCACAGGTACCATTCTGCCTGCCCCTTCTTCCTGTTCCTGCTCAGATGGCACAGGTACCATTCTGCCTGCCCCTTCTTCCTGTTCCTGCTCAGATGGCACAGGTACCATTCTGCCTGCCCCTTCTTCCTGTTCCTGCTCAGATGGCACAGGTACCATTCTGCCTGCCCCTTCTTCCTGTTCCTGCTCAGATGGCACAGGTACCATTCTGCCTGCCCCTTCTTCCTGTTCCTGCTCAGATGGCACAGGTACCATTCTGCCTGCCCCTTCTTCCTGTTCCTGCTCAGATGGCACAGGTACCATTCTGCCTGCCCCTTCTTCCTGTTCCTGCTCAGATGGCACAGGTACCATTCTGCCTGCCCCTTCTTCCTGTTCCTGCTCAGATGGCACAGGTACCATTCTGCCTGCCCCTTCTTCCTGTTCCTGCTCAGATGGCACAGGTACCATTCTGCCTGCCCCTTCTTCCTGTTCCTGCTCAG
The DNA here is from genome assembly GCA_013399055.1 of Ramphastos sulfuratus. Lineage (NCBI taxonomy): Eukaryota > Metazoa > Chordata > Aves > Piciformes > Ramphastidae > Ramphastos > Ramphastos sulfuratus. The sequence goes on along the minus strand of WBNM01009572.1, from coordinate 11,589 downwards.
ATGGCACAGGTACCATTCTGCCTGCCCCTTCTTCCTGTTCCTGCTCAGAATTCTTCTCCAATTCATCACAGCCAAAACAAAAATGTGTACAGTACAGGTCAGGGGGTGATCTGCTAGAGAGCAGCCCTCTGAAGAAGGACCTGGGAGTCCTGGTGGACAAGTTCTCCATGGCACAGCAATGTGCCCTTGTGGCCAAGAGGGCCAATGGTGTCCTGGATCCATCAAGAAGAGTGTGGCCAGCAGATCAGGGAGGTTCTTCTCCCCCTCTACTCTGCCCTAGTGAGGCCCCATCTAGAATATTGCATCCAGTTCTGGGATCCCAAGAGGGATAGGGAGGGCTGCAAGGATGCTGAAGGGACTGGAGCACTTCCCTATGAGGAGAGGCTGAGGATCCTGGGACTCTTTGGTCCAGTCAAGAGAAGACTTAGAGGGGATCTAATTAATGCCTATAAATATCTGAAGACTGGGGGTCAGGAGGGAAGGGATAGGGACAGTCTCTGCTCACTTGTGCCTGGCATAAGACAAGGGGCAATGGATGTAAACTACAGCACAGAAAGTTCCACCTCAACACGAGGAAGAAATTCTTTGCTGTAAGGGTCCCAGAGCTCTGGAGCAGGCTGCCCAGAGAAGTTGTGGAGTCTCCTTCTCTGGAGACTTACAGACCCTGTCTGAGTATGTTCCTGTGTAACCTGCACTAGATTCTGTGTTCCTGCTCTGGCAGGGGGATTAGACTCAAAGATCTCCAGAGGTCCCTTCCAACCCCTAACATCCTGGGATCCTGTGTCCCACTCTACTCTCCGTTTTCCTTCACTGCTTTGTGACTTTGTGGTTCCTCCCTCTCCTCACCATCTGTCTCTGCCCTGTAGATGAAGAGGAGGATGAGGAAGAGGTTTACAAGATGGCAGGTGTCATGGCCCAGTGTGGAGGCCTCGAGTGCATGCTCAACAGGCTGACTGGAATCAAGGACTTCAAACAAGGCCGGCACCTCCTAACTGTGAGTCTCAGCTTGGCAACTCTTGGGATCAGGAGTTATGGGATGGGAAATGCCCCAGCTGTTAGTGCTATTTAGTTGTCTGCCTTGTCTTGCAATGCTGGAGCAGAGGTTTCAGTTCAGTGGTTGAATAAAAGCTGAGTAATTCCTTCTGTCCCTCTCCCATCTGTCATGGTTAGCAATTCCTTACAAAGGCTTTGAAGAGGCTGAGGAGGTGATAAGACTAAATTCTGCCTTCCTAGAGTGATTGTTTGCTGCCTTGGCCTTACTGTGAAAACCAAAGCTGCCCTGATCATAGGATCCCAGACTGGTTGGGACCTTTAAAGATCATCTCACCCAACCTCCTTAACGCTGCTCTAAAAAGCCAGTTTGTGCTTTGCCCCAGAAGTCTGGAAATTACCCTTTGTTGTCTCAGGTGCTTTTTAGTTTCAGCCAAATCCTCCTGCTGATTCTGTAGGCCCTTCAGAGAAGACATTGTCTGTGTTTTGTAGGTGCTGCTGAAGCTGTTCAGTTACTGTGTGAAGGTGAAAATAAATCGCCAGCAGCTGGTCAAGCCGGAGATGAACACTTTGAACGTCATGCTGGGAACTCTCAACTTGGTAAGGAGAACCTGGACTTCCTGAAGTGGTAGCCATGAATTCCAATGACTTGAAATTGCTACTTCCTGTCAGACTGCCTTGTGACAACTGCAGGAGCTCTGAAATGCTGCTGGCCTGGCACTGCAAACTGTTGGCTGTTCCTTAGCTGTTAGCGAGTGGGAGTGTGGGGATCGGTTCGGCTGCTTGCTGCTGGTGTTACAATAACTGCTGCCATCTTCTCCAGGCTCTGGTGGCTGAGCAGGAAAGTAAGGACAGTGGAGGAGCAGCAGTGGCAGAACAAGTGCTGAGTATCATGGAGATCATACTGGATGAGTCCAATGCAGAACCTCTGAGTGAGGACAAGGTGAGTGCCTGGGGCTCAGTGCTCCAAAGGAAACGCTGAGTGCCATTCAAGGCTTGCAGATGGCTTCTTGCAGTGATGCTGAGCTCCAGGAGCTGCAGAGCTGTGCCAAGTGCCAGTCTAACCTTTGTTAGGCTTGCTGGCATGTCTTGGCAGGCTGTGGAGGCAGGGCAAGAGGAGTGCCCTGCACCAAAAGCACTGCAAAGCTTCTTTGGGGTGATCTTGCCCAGTCAGGGTGGGGGTTATTAGACACTGCTTGGATCCCTTCCTTGCTGCTTTGGGCCACAGGCCAGAGAGAGACAAGAAAAGGCACAGCTCTGCCTTTGTTTTTAGTGTTTCTGTACATGTTGAAAACATGATTGATTTTTTTCCAGCTAGTTGAGGATGAAACCAATATCTCAGCTACACTGAGAATGAGAAGAGTTTCTTGGTCATCTTCTGAAGCTGCTGCTGCATAGGGATCTGAGGTCCTTAGGGCTAGAATTATTAGAACTTTTGGCTAGAAAATCATTTAATAGTAAGTGGAAGAAGTCAGTTGTCAGCTAGGGGAGTTAGAATCATGGAGTCATAGAACTGTTTGGAAAAGCTCTCTAAGGTGATCCAGGCCAACCATCAGCCCAACACCACCGTGGCCATGAAACCAAAGTGCCACGTCCACATATTTCTTGAACACCTCCAGGGATGGGAACTCCACCACTTCCCTGGGCAGCCTATTCCAGTGCCTGACCACTCTTGCAGTACAGAAATTGTTCCTAATATCCAACCTAAACCTCCCCTGGCACAATTTCAGGCCATTTCCTTTCATTCTATCACCTGATACTAGGGAAAAGAGACCAACCCTCACCTGGCTCCAACTTCCCTTCAAGGGACTTGTAGAGAGCAATGAGGGCTCCTCTCAGCCTCCCTTTCTCCAGCCTAAACAACCCCAACTCCCTCAGCTGTTGCAGCCATTCCACAGGAGGTTTGGGAACAAGGCAGAGCTTTGTTCTTCTCCAGGCTGTCTCACCAGGGGCCAGGCTGGAGCAGTCTTCCAGCTACTGATGTGAGGATTTTCTTGTCTGCTTGTTGTGGGTTGGATTTGGACCCCAACAAATTGGAATTTACCCCAGGAGTAAATTACCAAACTAACTCAAAACTTGGAAGCAAAATGAAAATTGTATTTAGAAAAAGTGGGCTAAATATAGNTATATCAGAGCTGCTGCAGCCCTCTGAGCATCTTCGTGGCCTTTCGTAGCTTCATCTCACTTCCAAACCCTCCGAGTTAGGCTGGGAAATCTCAAAGAGCGAGGTGGGAACAATTCCTAATCCACCACACCTGATCATCAGCACAAGCTCTTCTTCCTCTCTGCAGGGTAACCTCCTCCTCACTGGTGACAAAGACCAGCTGGTGATGCTGCTGGATCAGATCAACAGCACCTTTGTGCGTTCCAACCTCAGCGTCTTGCAGGGCCTGCTGCGCATCATCCCTTACCTGTCCTTCGGGGAGATGGAGAAGATGCAGATCCTGGTCGAGCGATTCAAGCCCTACTGTAACTTTGATAAGTGAGTTGTCTTAATTCCAGCTGAAAGCACATGCAATCAGTTGCACTGACAAGCCTCTACCTTCTCTTTTTATTTTTTTTTTACTTTCTCTCCTCATTGATGCTTGCTTCAATGCGATGCAAAGCTTCAGAGATTCCCTAGGCAGAAGCTTAATTTCCTATTTCACTTCTAAGCCATTAAAAAAAAAAAAAAAAAGAATGTGAGCTTGTAGCTGGAGAAATAGGGCTTTAGAGTATATTCTGAGGTGACAAGGGTCTGAATAGCTTTGCTGAGTCTGTGAGCTGGAGTTAGGGATGTGAATTCCATGATAATGCACCAGGAATTACAGGCAGCTCTGCAGAGAGCTTTTGAGTCACCCTTTCTTCTCTCCCTTCAGGTACGATGAGGAGCACAGTGGAGATGATAAAGTTTTCCTAGACTGCTTCTGTAAAATAGCAGCAGGAATAAAGAACAACAGCAATGGCCATCAGCTGAAAGATCTCATCCTGCAGAAGGGAATTACACAGAATGCCCTTGACTACATGAAAAAGCACATTCCCAGTGCAAAGAAGTAAGAGTCTCTGCTTAATGTCTGCGGTAATCCTGATCCTCCTCCTCTCATCTCATCACCAGCACAGTCTCCCAAAAACTCTGTTCACAAGTCTGTGTTCAGAAGACTTGGTACAACTGTGATACAGAGGGGTGAGACTGGGATGGGCTAAAAAACCTGCAGTCTTCCCATGTGATACCCATCTGAGCTGATTTCTTGGCTGTCAAGGTGCTTGTGCTTCCTACCTGTTCCTTACCTGCTGCACTGGAACAGAGCTCAGGAGCACGAAGCAAAGCCCAGGGCTGAGAGCTGCCACTGTGGCTGTTACCATGCACAGCAAGGCAGTGGGGGTGTGAATGTCACTTAATTAATACCTAAGCCATTAAAAAACTGAAGGGGGCTACAGGAAGGCTGGGGAGGGATTATTTACAAGGTCTTGCAATGACAGGACAAGGGGCAATGGGTTTGAAGTGGCAGAGGGGAGATTGAAAGTGGATGTTAGGAGGAAGTTGTTTGCAGTGAGGGTGGTGAGACACTGGCACAGGTTTTCCAGGGAGGTTGTGGCTTCTGCCTCCCTGGAGGTGTTCAAGGCCAGGTTGGATGAGGCCTTGAGTGACCTGTGCTAGTGGCCTATGGCAGGGGGGTGGAACTGGATGATCCTTGAGGTCCCTTCCAACCTTACCATTCTATGATTCTATGAATTAAAGGAGGAGGGACACAGTGGGGAAGGGTGCTGGTCCTGCCTGCAGCCTGCAAGCTGTGCTGCTGGCTGGCTGCCAAGTGTCCTTTGGGAATGGGTGACTGCCCTTCAGCTGCTGCTTCTTGTTTGCTGTGCAGTTTGGATGCAGACATATGGAAGAAGTTCTTATCCCGACCTGCGCTTCCTTTTATCCTGCGCCTGCTCCGAGGCCTCGCCACCCAGCACCCTGCCACACAGGTGAGGAGACTGTCCTGAGAGCCAAGCAGGACCTGGCTGCCTTCTTTAATGCTGCCTTTCTGGGGCTGTAGATGACAGAATCTTTTGGTTGGAAAAGACCTGTAAGCTCAGCCACTCCAGCCATTCCCTACCTCTGCCAAGTCTGGAGCTAAATATTGGCTCTCAGCTCTGCATCTCTGTGGCTTTTAACCCCTCCAGGGATGGGGATTCAGCCACCTCCTGGGCAGCCCTGTGCTGTCTTTAAGAACCCTTTCAGTGAAGAAGTTTCTTCTAGTATCCAACCTAGATGTCCCTTGGTACAATCTGAGGCACTTTCCTATTGTTCTATCACTTGTTACTAAGGAGGAGACAACTCTCACCTGGCTTTGGCCTCCTTTCAGGGAGCCGAAGAGAGCCAGAAGGTCTCCCCTCAGCCTCCTTTTCTCCAGGCTGCACAACCCCAGCTCCCTCAGCTGCTCCTCCCCAGCCCTGTTCTCCAGACCCTCACCAGCTTTGCTGCCCTTCAGTAATAAGAAGCAGTTATTTCTGTAGCAGTTCATTCTGTGCTGGTTTTCTTGGACTTGGAGGGACACAGCAGCTTCAGGTATTGCCTGGAAAAGGCTTGGAGGGCATGGATTTTCCACTTGGATATGTTCTCACTCTTTATGGCGTGGGATTTACACACCCACATGAGGTGAAGGTACTTCAGGACTCTGAACTCTGCACTGTGGGTAGGCTTTTCAGGGCATGAGTGTTGTTTTAAGCAAGTTTTTTATCCAGAATCTACATCTTGGTGATGGTCAGGGTGGGGGAGAATTACCACCACTGGCAGCTGTCAGGTGAGTCCTGCTCACACACTGCAGAGTGCTGGCTGAATGGGGTTTTCCAAGGGCCTCTGTGAGCACAGCACTTGCCCTCATAACCCATGATGGGTTTGCTTGTGAGGTGATCACTTTGCAGCCTGGAGACAGGCACAGGCTTCTCTGTTGAGGTTTGCTGGCATGTCCCAACTAGAGATCAGGGCCTGGACACTAAACAGTGAAGTCTGTCAGGACAGAATGCAGGAGGTTCCACCTCGACATGAGGAGAAACTCTGCTGTGAGGGTGCTGGAGCCCTGAAGCAGGCTGCCCAGAGAGGTTGTGGAGTCTCCTTCTCTGGAGACTTTCAAGACCCATCTGGGTGTATTCCTGTGTGATCCTGTGCTCTGGGTGATCCAGTGTGAGTTAGGATGCAGGGTGCATGTTGTAGGAGCATCACAGAAGACAGTGAGGCACTTGGCAGCAGTTGTCACAGGTCAGGGCTGCTACTCAGCTATCATGGGCAGGATTGGAGGGGACAGACGCTGTCATGGGCACCCTTTGAGGAAGCTGCTGTCTCCCAATCCTTCTTAGGTACTGATAGGCACAGACTCCATCACCAACCTGCACAAACTGGAGCAGGTGTCTAGTGATGAAGGGATCGGGACGTTAGCAGAGAATCTGCTGGAGGCGCTGAGGGAGCACCCAGAGGTGAACAAGAAGATCGACGCTGCCCGCAAGGAGACCCGCGCGGAGAAGAAGAGAATGGCCATGGCAATGAGGCAGAAGGCCTTGGGCACCCTGGGCATGACGGTAATGGCTGCTTGCCCTGGCAGCACACCACTCATCTCCTCCCTTTTTCTCTCTCTCTTGCTAAAACTGGCACCTGAGGAATTGTGTGCAAATGGTTTAGGGACAAATAGTGCCGAGCTCAGGCCCACGCTTTGCCCGTTTGCTGCTGGGGAGAGTAAATGTGGTTGCTAATAACAGGCTGGGAAATGGGTTGGGCATTGCTGTTGGAGTGGTGGGGCTGGTGCTGTGTCCATCGTGGTCTTTTTAAGCTGCTTGAGGTCTTCTCTCTTTCAGACAAACGAGAAGGGTCAGGTAGTGACCAAGACTGCGCTGCTTAAACAGATGGAGGAGCTTATAGAAGAGCCGGGGCTGACCTGCTGCATCTGCCGGGAAGGATACAAGTTTCAGGTACAGTGAGAGAGCTGAGGGCACCTGGCAGGGTTCCAGCTGCACAAGGGGATGGTGCAGAATGATCAGGAGGTTAGGAAATGTCAGGTTTGGTTCCTGGGATCAGCAGTTCCAGAGGCAGCTGGGAAGGGGAAGTGGCTTTGGTGGTTTTTTTTCGGTGAAAGCTCAGCTTTAAAAGTTTGAGGTTGGGAGCAGGAGAGGTGGCATGCAGAGCAGTGTCACAGTGGCATAAAGGGTGGCACACCATGAATGATCCTGAAGGTAGCTGTTGTCTGCTTGCAGCCCACCAAAGTGCTGGGGATTTACACATTCACCAAGCGTGTTGCACTAGAGGAGTTTGAGAACAAGCCCCGCAAGCAGCAGGGCTACAGCACCGTCTCCCACTTCAACATCGTCCACTACGATTGTCACCTGGCAGCTGTCAGGTGAGTCCTGCTCACACACTGCAGAGTGCTGGCTGAATGGGATTTTCCAAGGGCCTCTGTGAGGGCAGCCCTTGGCCTCATAACTCATGGTGGTTTTGTTTGTGAGGTGACCACTTTGCATCCTGGAGACAGGCACAGGCTGCTCTGTTGAGGTTTGCTGGCATGTCCCAACTAGAGATCAGGGCCTGGACACTAAAATGTGAAGTCTGTCAGGACAGAATGCAGGAGGTTCTACCTCAGCATGAGGAGAAGCTGTGCTTGTGAGGGTGCTTGGAGCCCTGGAGCAGGCTGCCCAGAGAGGTTGTGGAGTCTCCTCTGGAGACTTTCAAGACCCATCTGGGTGTATTCCTGTGTGACCTGCCTTGGGTGATCCTGATTTGGCAGGGGGATTGGACTCAATGATCTGCAGAGTCCCTTCTGGGTGTGTTCCTGTGTGACCTGCCCTGGGTGATCCTGCTTTGGCAGGGGGAATTGGACTCAGTGATCTGCAGAGGTCCCTTCCAACCCCTACCATTGTGTGATTTAGAGAAGCTGTGGAACTGTCTGGGTTTCTTAGACACAGACTTGGATGCTCCTGACTTGCCTGTGTGTGGTTTGCTTTCTCAACGCAGACTTGCTCGTGGCCGTGAAGAATGGGAGAGTGCAGCCCTACAAAATGCCAACACCAAGTGTAATGGGCTCCTGCCAGTCTGGGGACCTCATGTGCCAGAGTCTGCTTTTGCTACTTGTTTAGCAAGGTGAGTAGACAAAGCTACTCCTTGAGCTGTTTTGCATCTGGGTAGGTGAGTCAATAGGTTAGCACAGAGGCATCCAAGCTTCAAACCATGGAATCAAAGCTGATGGGAGCCAAACCTGAGGTACTTGCTCAGATTCAGAGCGGTGGTGTGGAAGAAGAAACCACATTACAGTTCTGAAAGGCTTTTTGATCAACTGACACTGAGCTGCTGTTTGTTTCAGACACAACACATACCTCCAGGAGTGCACAGGACAGCGGGAACCTACCTACCAGCTGAATGTCCATGACATCAAACTGCTCTTCCTCCGCTTCGCCATGGAGCAGTCGTTCAGCGTCGATACTGGAGGAGGAGGGAGGGAGAGCAACATACACCTCATCCCATACATCATCCACACGGTGCTCTACGTCCTCAACACGTCAGTACCTTCCTCTTACCTTACCCCTGTGGTTCTCTGTGGCCCCAGCACGTCAGTACCTTCCTCTTAGCAGCTGCCTCTGCCTTCCACTCGATCCCCAAAAGACGTTGAAGGGCTGAAGTCTGATCTTTGTGGCCCTGCTGAGATCACCCCTGCAATGCTGTGTGCAGTTTTGAGCTCCCTAATTCAAGAGAGGCAGGGATCTAGTGGGGAAATGTCCAGCAAAGGGCTGTGAGGGGGGTGAAGGGAACATGAACATCTCTCCTGTGAAGAAAGGCTGAGAGACCTGAGGCTGTTTAGTCTGGAAAGGGGATCTGATCAATGTCCATAAATACCTCAGGGGTGGGTGTCAAGATGCATGTGCCAGGCTCTCTTTAGTGGTGGGACAAGGAGTAATGGGTGTAATCTGGAACCCAGGAGGTTCCACCTCAACATGAAGAGAAACTCCTTCACAGTGAGGCTGCTGGAGCCCTGGAGCAGGCTGCCCAGAGAGGTAAACTCTGGAAACTTTCAAGACCCATCTGGACATGTTCCTGTGTGACCTGCCCTTGGTGACGCTGCTTTGGCAGCAGGGTTGAACTAGATAATCTCCAGAGGTCCCTTCCAACCCCTACCATTCTATGAAATCACAGCAAAGTTTTAAGAGGAACCAAATTGCCTCTCTGAAGCAGTTTGCCACAGGTTCACGTCGTTAGGAGTTAAAGCGCTGCTGCCTGAACATGCAGGATAAGAGGGAACCTACTGAGTAAAAACAATGGGGAATTAGCTTCTTTTTCCATTCTAGATGTAATTATTACCTCTGGGATGAGCAACAAAGGTTATTATATTTTTAAGAAACACTGCCAGCATCATTTTCTCTGTAACAGACAGAAGAGAAACACCAGGATGAAGTAATTGTTGTGAGTTGAAAACTTAACCCTGGTTATCTGATGCTAGAATTGCACAATCCCTTTCTCTTCCCAATTTTGCCATGCTGGAATTCTCCTGTACTCACATCCATCAGATTTTCCTGACATTCTGCCTTTTTTTTTTTTCCCCTCAATAAACAGCAGCACAGGAACACTTCTGCTGAAGTGTTTCAGCAAGATCTTTACTTCTGCAAGGGGCAATAAGATGAGGAGGTGTTTTGGCTCGACCTGGTGTCTGAGTGCACATAAATGGTTTGGATGCTAGAGCTGGTTCTGATAATACAGCACTTCATGCACAGATAGAATGCCTCACACACACCTTTTATTTGTGTAGTTAAGGTTATAGGCATGACATGAGGGTGTAAATGTTCAAACATACACCTTAAAGGGCACTGCAAGTGGAGTGCGGTGAAATCTCTCTCCCTTTCCCACCTGCAGCCAATCCACATTCTGGCCCTCTTGATTTTAATACCTATCTCCAGATTGAGCTGTTCTTTTTCCATCTCACTTGGGAGACAAATAAATGAACTGTTCCTTTCATCTCAACTGATCTTTTCATCATGTTAGTCTGCTCATTGCTACCAGAGAGCCCAGAACCTGCTGGGCAGCTGCTGGATCAAAATGCATCACTGCTGTTGAGAGTTCCCTGAAAGTAGGCTTGAGTGAGCTGGGGATTGGGCTCTTCTTCCTAGTATCAGGTGACAGGATGAGAGAAAATGGCCACAGATTGTGCCAGGGGAGGTTTAGGCTGGCCATGAGGAATGATCTTTTTCCTACAAAAGTGGTCAGGCACTGGAACAGGCTGCCCAGGGAGGTGGTGGAGTCTTCATCCCCGGAGGTGTTCAAGAAACCTGTGGCCATGGAACCTGGGGACATGGTTTAGTGGGCATGGTGGTGTTGGGTTTTAAAGGTTGGACTTGATGATCTTAGAGGGCTTTTCCACCCCAAATAACTCTCTAATTCCATGACCATTTCCTTTCCAGACATCATTTGTTCCCAAAGACATGTCAGTATTGAATAGAGCAAAGAGTTTCCAGTTGGCTACCTGCTGCATTGTGCAGCAGATGAGGTGGTCACACAACACTGACCCCAGACATAGCTCCATCTGCTAGGATGCTGCTTTACACCTTCCTGACAGGGAGTGTAGATCTCACTGAGAAATTGAGGGACCTGCCTGATGAAGCAGAGCAGTAGGATGTGGTCAGGTGTGATACAGCTTCACCAGGTCTGCTGTGACACAGTCTGCATGGTCAGCTCCGGGCTGAAAGGACTGCTGAAGAGGCTGGAGCTCAGGGAAAGGGAATAAAAAAGTTTATCTCTGTGTAAGCTTACAGCACAGACACTTATCTTTGAGGAGTTGAAATTGGCTTGCAGCTTCTCCATGATTGCTTTTGTGGTAGATGAATAACAGGGATTGATTCTGAGGTCTGGCTGGAGGAGCTGCAGTCATGCGTTTAGTGTCAGGTGGGGAGAGGGTACAACCTGAACACTTGGGCTGGCCTGGCTATGTTTTATCTGAAAGAAAAGGAAAATAGCTCTGCACGTGTTGTCTTCTGCTGGGGTAATGCCAGCTGCCTTGCAGACCCCCTGGTACCATACCCAGCTCCAAGAGAAAGTGAGTTTGCCAGGCTTGTGTGCTTCACTGCGAGCAAACACACAAACCCAGGGGGTGAACTGGGGAAGGGCCAAGCTAAGGACTGCTTTTTCCTGCACAGAACTGTGTGATGCAGGACCTCAAAGCTGCTGAGATTCAGCACATCAATGTGGAAGAGCCAGAAGAGCCACTGAAGCTTTTCTTGTGTTTCAGAACTCGAGCGACTTCGAGAGAGGAGAAGAACCTCCAGAGCTTCATGGAGCACCCCAAAGAGAAGTGGGTGGAGAGTGCCTACGAGGTGGATGGGCCCCATTACTACACCGTGCTGGCACTGCACATCTCTCCCCCTGAGAAGTGGAAAGCCATGCGAGTGGAGATCCTCAAGAGGCTCCTTGTCACCTCCCACGCACGCGTGGTGGCACCAGGGGGAGCCAGCAGGTTGGTCACCACCCCACCACTGCTGCCAGCTTGCTGCTGGGACTGCCACGGCAGTCAGAGCCATGCCACAGCAGTCAGAGCTATGTCATGAGAGTCAGGGCCGTGCCACAGCAGTCATGGCCATGCCATGAGAGTCAGAGCACTCCACAGCAGTCAG
>WBNM01009571.1:0-28902 GCA_013399055.1 Ramphastos sulfuratus | reverse complement strand
TTCTGTGATTCCCCAGTGTCAGGCGTGGCTGCAGAAATGGTCTCCAAGATGGCCACTTAGGTTAAGAGTCTCAACAACCAGCCAGAGCATCATTCCAGACTCATCCTCAGTTGCCTGCATCTGAGATCTCAAGGTGATAATTCAGCCCCTACTATCTTATTATCAATATGATACTTCTCTCTCACAGTGAAACTTGTAAAAGGTGTTGTGTACATTTGCTGTGCTCTGAAGTTCCTCGTTCTGCTTTAATGTCTCCTTTGCATTATGGCAATATATACTGGATGGATGTGCTTCTGTATTGTGGAGTGAAAATTAAACTGCATCTTTTCCACAGGAAAAAAAAGAACAAAAATTCCTTGGTAGCCACTGGAGTAGCTCTAAAGCTCATCTACCAGTCAATTTGATGTTCAAGTAATTAAAGAGGTCAGGCACAAAAATATCTTGTACCTGGAGCTTTGCCAGCCTCTTTCTCCCATCTCTTATCGTGCTTGTCCATTTGGGATTCTTCCACAAGCTTTATTATATTCATCATGTAGATTAACGGTCTGCAACTATTAACAACAAACTTTGATGCTACAGAGTGGGAATTGCTTGAATAAACAATTTCACAAGTAAATGGAGTCACAGCTCTGAACCAACAGAGCTCCAAACTTGTTTTCATTTACAGAGGTCAAAAAGTAAATGGGATTGTTGCTTGGGGAGGTAACTTGAGGAGAACACACAGCATTCGCTCACTACAAAAGGACAGGGGGTGAAAAATTTGATTGACTTCTGGAGTTTGCTTTTAATTGGCTTTATTCCTACCATCACCAGCACACTGCACAACACTTGCAAGCAGAGGAGAGAGATTGGTAGGCAAAGGTATATATTTTTGCCTTTTGTTACTGATTCAGAGCATAAATCCCTCCATGAGGGATAATCAGGTGAGATATTGTTCCAGTGAACAGGACAAGCAACAGGATAAGAACCATTGAAAGGAGTGAGTCTGAGGCACTTGGTTTTGGCTTGGGTTTCTTGAGCATCTCTTTTCCAGATGCCTCACAACTGCTTCCAAGGAAGCAAAGTTTTTATTTAGCATGCTTGCAGCCTGAATTATCTGTGCAGAGAAGTGGAGTGCCATTCCCAGAGATTTTTAATTGCAGAAGACTGTCACTTGCAGTGCATAGGGTTTACTGAGTATTTCCTGAGAGATTTAACAGGATATTAGGAGATCAGGTAAGTACCTGTAAAGCATCTGACCTAGCACTATTCACTCTGGATTTATTCACTGTCATCCTTGGTTGCCTACGGTAACCAGGCTATTTCTGCCTGTTTGTCAACTCTTTCCATCCTGCCCCAGCTGCCCCTCAGTGGTGGGCCAGGGTGGGCAGTCAGCCTGAGTTGTGTTTCTGCAGCCAGCCCATATCAGAGTGGTTTAGGTGATGAGGGACTAGGCAATAATCTGGGTGATGCCCAGGGGTATTATGGAGCAGGGGTCACAAAACATGAAGGCATTTGAATTACTGGAGGGACACAGTAAGCACAGTTTAGGCTTTGTTTGAGCTTAGCTGCTTTTGAACTCACTGTCCCCAGCCTTATTTTCTGTTCAGAGCTGTCGGGAATAAGAAGAAAGGCTGTTGCTGACTTTCCTCCCAACCTGCCCAGCTTCCCACCATTTTGTTTCTCCCAACTTCAGTACATAAGCCAGTGATCAGAAAATTTACTTCAGTGCAGTTCCTGACAGTATTGCATAAAGCTCCTCTTCCTCTCTGCTTTGCATTCCCTAATAAAGACACTTTAGCTCTGCATCCCAACAAGCAGCCTCCCCTTGTTCTCAGCTGCAGAGAGCAGAGCTATTGCCCTGCACTCAGTAGAGAGAAAAAGCCAACACCCTAATCTAGAGTGTTAATAGTGTCCTTGCTGATACTGTGATAATCATCACCCTCACCAGCCAGTGGATCTCAGGGACAGATAGCAGGCATGAAGCCTCAGCTTTTTGCTGTCGAGTGGGAGGCTCTGCCTGTCTCTGCAATGCAGCCTGTCACCTACCACCGTGCTGCTGACCACACATGGCCCTTACCCTCAGCACAAGGGCAGCTCCTCAGATACAGGCCCTGCCCCGGTTGCAGCTCTCTGTTTTCTGAATGAGCTGTGAAGTGTCGTGCCTGTGCTTCCTATTGATAATTAAAAGCGACACAGATGGCAGTGCCTGCAATGTTTTCCTTAAGTCACAGCACGTAGCAGAAAATGAAGTGATAGTTTTAGGTGGTAGCACATGTAGCTTCAGGTGTTTGTTTAATATTCAGCTTTCATGCTCGGCAAGAGCTGGGACGTGCTATCAAATGTTATTCCGTGGCTGTGCATCACTGCACATTTTTTTCTTGTTTTTCCTTTCCAGGGCCTGACAGATGGTGAGGTTTAGATTGAAAGTAATTTCTTTATTAAGCCAACGCCCATGTTGTCAGTGGTTTTTAACAGGAGCTTCATTTGTTGAAACAAGACACTCGTGTAGTGGAAGCGTCTGAAATGGATCTTTTCTTTAGAATGACACCTGACAGAAATGCAGTCTGCTGAAGAGGAGGTAGCAGGAGTCACTTCCATGTTTTCAGTCATGTGAGGGAGACCTCAGGGANCCTAATCACCCTTGTAGCCCTCTGTTGGACTCTCTCCAGCAGATCCCTGTCCCTCCTAAACTGGGGACCCCAAAATTGCATGCAGTACTCAAGATGATAATGAAGCCTTCATTTCCAAGGGTCTCTTAATTTTGCATTTCCAAGTAGACATAGGGATGTAGCAGTTCCCAATGAGAATTCAGGACAGACTGAAAATGGGCTATTTTTCTATACTTTTTTTCATACTTTTTCACTCAGACATTTCACTGTGTTGACCATGGATGCATCATATGAAATAGGTACTACAGGCAACTTATTGCACTGAGTCAAGGCCAGACTATGGAAGTATCTAAATTTAGTCCAAGATTTGGACCAGCTTCTGACTTGTGACCTTCCTGAGGAAGGACTGTGACACAGTCTTGGGAGCTTCTGTGTTTAAACTGTGTCCTTCAAGAAACAGGAATATCTGGCAAGGGGCTCATCAGCAGGAGGTGGAAAATCAGAAATGGTGAGAGAGGATCACTATCAGTAATAGTGCAATGCCATGCCTGTGGAGTGAATGATAGCCTATAATAAGCCATGGACACAGTCCTCAGTGTCATTTCTACCACAGTTTGGTTCCCTTCACATCTGATAGTTGTTTGACTAATTCCTGGATGAAATCAAAATGCTCTGCAGGTCCTGTCCCCTGCAGGCAGCCTCTCCTATGAGAGTTGGGGCTCTTCAGCCTGGAAAAGAGAAGGCTTTGAGGAGACCTTGGAGTAGCCTTTCAGTATCTGAAGGAGGCCTACAGGAAGGCTGGGGAGAGACTATTTACAAGAACTTGTAATGACAGGATGAGGAGTAATGGTTTAAACTGGAAGAGGGGAGATTCAAACCAGTTGTTAGGAAAAAGTTCTTTGCAGTGAGAGTGGTGAGACACTGGCACAGGTTGCCCAGGGAGGTTGTGGCTGCTCCCTCCCTGGAGGTGGTCAAGGCCAGGTTGGAGGAGGCCTTGAGCGACCTGTTCTAGTGGGAGGTGTCCCTGCCTATGGCAGGGGGTTGGAACTAGATGATCCTTGAGGTCCCTTCCAACCTAAACCATTCTATGATTCTATCCTATGATTCTAGTGTGTTTCAGTGTTGAAGACAGTCTTCCATGATAGTGTGCTTTAAGACCATAGACTTCTGCTGTTCTGGGTTTCTGTACAAAGTATGCAGTTGGAGTTGCAACCATCCCCTCCTAGGCAGGAAAGACCTCAAACTGAGGCTTGATGAGCTGATCTGGAACAGCTTTGTCTCTGGTTCACCTGTTTGCTTGGAGAGCCAATTAACTGAACAATTGACCACAGCTAAGCCAACAGGTGTATAAATGTGGTTCTGATAGGCAGAGGAGCTCCCTCTCATTTTTGCTCCACAAAAGCAACCTTTGCAGCTCAGGACCTTTCTTCTTCAGCATGGAACCTAAAGGACCTTACACACTTTGGTGAGTACACGTGCATCCTTGATATCTGTGGGAGTCTCAAGCTGTGCCAGGGGAGGTTTAGGCTCGAGGTGAGGAGAAAGTTCTTCACTGAGAGAGTCATTCCCCACTGGAATGGGCTGCCCAGGGAGGTGGTGGAGTCACCGTCCCTGGAGGTGTTCAAGGCACGTTTGGACGTGGCACTTGGTGCCATGGTCTAGTCTGGAGGTCTGTGGTAGTGGGTTGGACTTGATGATCTTTGAGGTCTCTTCCAACCTTGCTATACTGTGATACTGTGTGAGATTTTCTTTGTATGAGTGAGCTGTGTCCATATTTTGTTCCATTCCTGCAAACAGTTAATTAGTTGTGTAGCAGTATTTTCCCAACTAACATCCAAACCTTTAATGTGTTGGAAGGAGAGCAGAATTAATTGTGATACAGCAGTGGTTGTTAGCCTCTTGTTTTGCCTGTCTCCTTGATGACACAAGAGAAAAGGTACTAGGAGACTCAATGTGTAATATCTGGTTAGTTATCTTCAATTTTTCCACACAGCACTGTGTTATAACCTGTTGTTCTTCAGGAAAAAGTATGTTAGTCCAAAGAAAACAAATTTTAATTATGCCACTGAAAGCCTTTTTCTTTTTTTTTTTTTTCCCCTCCTTTGGAGTTCCTATGGGAAGGTAGATAAACCTTCAAAAAAAAAAACCAAAAAAAAAACCAGAATATGCTTTCACTTAAATTATGCTTTTTGGGTCAAGTTTTAATCAAAACCATACCAGCTTTCAGGAAGAGAATAAAAAAAAAGTAAAAAAAAAAAAAAGTAAAAAAAAAAGTAAAACTGATTGAATTTAATAACTAAAAGAACATAAACTCTCTGCTTTGAAATGTGTAATCTCACATGACATTTATTTCATAATGAGATCAAATCATATATGTTGTTATGGGGACAGTCTTTATTAAAAATGCCATTTATTTTAACAAGTGCCATAAAAAGAAACCTATGCTTTTTAGTGTTTTTTTTTTTATTATTGTGGTTGGGAAAAACCCTTCTATTAAACTGCTTTCAGCTAAATGAAAACATCTTTCAAGATTTGTTCTAAAACATTGAAATAAAGTGCGATGGAATTTTATTCATTTGCTGCCTTCTAGCATGAATAGAAACCCATTAAATTATCTTAAATCCAATAAATGATACAGAGGGCTTTGTTTTGGTTAGGAATGCCTTCTGCTGATGAAGAATAAGATCATTTAAATGTAACAGTTTAATATAGGCCTGCAATTATGTTGCTGAAAGCCTGGTTTGATGCATGGCAAAGGAGAGTGTGGGCTCTCCAGCTGCAACCAGAGCTGTTCAAAAGCACCTAAGGGGAACTGCCAATCCATGTCCCCGTCGAGGAGAGAATGCTTGGGAGACCACAAAGCACACGTGGTTTTGGTGNCCACAGGGACAGAGGCCCATCCTGGGGGGGATGAATCTGCTCATCTCAGGGTATTGTAATATTGTTATTTTATTCTGCCTTCCAGTATTATAGTTTAAAAGGCAGTGCCTGACCGATGCCCTTTCCTTCTCCTCCCTGCCTTTCCTCCCCTCACTTCTTTGCTCTGAGAACAGCAAGTGTTCTGATCTCATGGTTTGTGGGGAGATGGCTCCTGGCTGGCAGGGAATTGTGAGCTGCTTCATGCAGCCTGCTGAGTCCTGGTAGGCCCCAGCTGGGAAGGGGGGGTTTCAGGCTGACTGCAGGTGGGAGGAGTGGAGGATTCTAGAAGGCCAGTTTGGGCCCAGTGGGTTTTGTACTTATTCTACCAGACTGCCTTTGGTATATATGCCCTTGTAAATGGAGCATAAAACTGTGCACAATCAGTGTGCAGCATCCTCATCCTTGCTGCTGCAAAGGGGTAAGAGTCATTTCTGCCCTCCAGTCCCAGGTAGCTCATAGCCCCAAACTGGGACAGTTGGTTGCCCAGAGGAGTTCAGAAGCAGCTGCCTTGCTGTCAGGAGCATGTTGTACCATGGCAAACAGATGTGTCCAAAGTAAGGAAATGTGCCCTCTGTGCTTTCCCAGAGAGAGTGTTCACAATGGCTCCAACGTGGTGGCCATGTGCCATGCTTTTTCCCTGTGGTGTCTTAACTGCCTGATTTCCCACTGCTGGTGGATCAGGACTAGTTAAGAAACATATTGAATGAATGTTTTCTAGCCAAATGAGGAATGAGCCAAAAAACACATCATAGGGTCTGGAACATGTCTGATCTGGACAACTGGACAGGATCTGGTTAGCCTGCAAACAGGAGATCTCCTGGGACTGGTGGTGCTAGGGTGCCTCCCCTTTCTCATATCCAGCTGGCAGTCCTTTGTCTCTGCTCTACAGATGTATTCTCTCCTCTTACCCCAGCCTCTGGTATTATTCATAATACAGAACCAGGAGCTTTATTACAGCTGCCAGGTTTACAGATACAAGTCAGCTAAAGATGGATTTCTATTATTTTAATATTCTAGAAGCCAGGCTGAAAGGGAATAATTACAACTTTGGGAAAAAAAAAACAAAACTTCTCACATGAAAACATTTAAGATGTTTCTGTTTCCTGTCTTGGTGGACTTTGTATGGAAGTGGGGCTGCACCAGAAGGCAGTTAGTCTTTTTTTTTTCTCCCCCTAATAAGTAAGCTTTAGGGGTGTAACATATTGATAATTACCCTAATACCATCAGAAGCTTTAAGAAGCTGAAATGTGCATAGTGGAGTAATGAGCTGAAGGGCTTTTGTTCAAGCTGGAGGAGGTAGTCTAATGGCTCCTTCTGGTTTTAAATTCTGTAGGAAAAAAAAACCTCCTACTTCTATTAGTCATTTTGCAGCTTTCTGGCACACTTGCTTAAGAAGCAGGGTCAAACACCTGGAAGAAAGAGCAGTTTGTCAGTTTAGTTTCAAAGGAAACTCACTCCATGGTATATGGCAAGTGGTGGATAGTTTGTGAATGTGCTTCATCTGTGATGTTTTCTGGAGGAAGTGTTTGAAGTTTCTAGCCATGTAACTTGTAGCTACATAGCTTGTACCTACAGCTGTTAAAGGAAGGAACAGCTATGCAAGTGGGTCAAAGCTTGTTTAGCTTTTGTATGGAAAGCCACAAAATGTCTTTGCTGTGCAGGAGGTCATAAAGCTACAGTAAATACCATGAAGGTGTGCTGCTGGGCATAGAAAGAAAAGATGAGAAAGTTACCTCATTTCCTTTAGCTGAACACTTCCTGCACCGATTCTCAGTGTGTAGGGGAGGGCAGAGTGGAGCTGCACCCAATTTTAGTCTGGTCTGTTAGGATTTACTGTGCTCTTGGTGGCTGGGAGCAGCCTGCAGGTCTCCATGTGCAGAATCTTAAGGTGGCACAGGAAGATGTGGGCTGTGCAGTGCTTTGCACAGCAGAGCAGCAGCAGAGACTCCAGCTCCATGTCCCCTCTGAGGATGCATCATGTACTCAACTGAGCTAGCACAGAGCTGCTGTTCGGGTCTGTGGGCAGTGGCTTGTGAACTGCTTACAAAACTCTCTACCTTTCCTCTCCATCTCTCCTAAGCTGTGTCATTTGGCCATTCAGATAACCTAAAGCACTTGCAGACAGCAAGGTTTTTTCCTCCCTGTGATGCTTCCCTGGAATTGTATCATAGAATGGTTTAGGTTGGAAGTGACCTCAAAGATCATCTAGTTCCAATCCTCTGCCACAGGCAGGGACACTTCTTTATTTTGTTTTATTTGTTTATGTGGGTCCTTATTTTGTTTGTTTTTGTTGGGTTTTGGGGTGGGTTTTTTTTGTTGGTTTGGTTTTTTTTTTCTGATAAGGTGACACTGCTTCATTCATTGTAGTGTTTGTTGTCCCAACAAAGCTTGACTTTCCACTGTCTTCCCTGAACTGTTTCTAGCAATGTCATAGAATCATAGAATGGTAAGGTTGGAAGGGACCTCAAGGATCATCTAGTTCCAACTCGCTGCCATAGGCAGGGACACATCCCACTAGTACATGTCCCATGAGGTTTGCTCTGACAGTCCCTGCAGTCCCCTGGAGCACAGAGGGGCACAGACTGCACTGATTCCTGGCAATTAATTAATTTTAAAAGGCATTAAGGACTTCAGGTTGAAACAACACAACCAAGCTTCTTTCTGAAGTATCTAAGGAAATACTGAACTGTGGATTGGACCTGGAAGTTGATGAATAGTTAATGCAGTCCCATCATGTTAAAGGTCAATGTTCAACCAACAGAAATATGACTATGGCAGGGGGTTGGAACTAGATGATCCTTGAGATCCCTTCCAACCTTACTAATCTATGATTCTATGACTCTTGTATGACAGTCCAGAGGTTTAAGAATCACTCTTAGCTAAATATACTTCCCAGTGATGTTTAGTCAATGTGTAGTTAACACTGATCACAACCTTGCAGATCTGTGATAAGTAGAGAACCAGGACCAGGTATGATGACAGAATATGTGTTTATACCCACAGCCAGAGGTCATCTTGTTTCTCAAGGTGAAACAAAGATTCTTGGTCATCAGAGGTGATGTATTTGCTGTATTTTATTTCTTGAAACAGGCTTATACAGATAAAAAGTATAGTAGAAATAATCTTTGGAATTAAAAAGGTGTCAGTGAGGCAGAGTAATGCTCTTGAGTGGAAGTGTTTTAGAGTGAATCATGGTTGTGCAACTAGTTTACCTAAAGTAATTTTAAATCAGAAGAGTGACAGGCCCAGAACACTAAGTGATGGAGGATTGCTCTGTGATGCTGTTCGAGGCATTGGGTTGGACTGTGTGCAATCATTTCCTTCTAAATTGGTTGTAGTCCCCTTTCAAATTGTCAGAGTGGTTTTCTTCTGCTTCACTGCACTTGAGAAGCAGGTGGATGGCAAGCTGCTCAGCCTCCTTTGATCCACATGCTGTTGTTCAATAGATAGAGCAAATCAAACTGGAAAGGCTTTCTGGTACGGTTGTAGCACTGTCTGTTCAGTGGCTAGATTAACAACAGGAAGCTGCCTGCACTTCAGATGGGAAGAGATCTCCAATTTTGTCTGTCTTAGGTTGCATTAAAGAAGACAATGATAAATTCAGCTCCTTGGTGCCAGGACTGGCAAGTGTTAGTTTGGCATTTGAATGCAGAATGTATAAAGTCAAGTCATTGTTGCATGAAGCATCAATTTGTTGGTCTTGGAACAGAAAGTGGTCTAGTTCCTGAAGTACTGGAGATTTCATTTGATCTAGCTCCCAGACCATTTGGGGGATTTACAGACACCTTCTACTCCATTTCTTCCTGAGGTCTCCCCATCTGGAAAAAGGGGGGGAAATGACTTGGCAAGGTTGTGGGACACAATTCATGAAAGTCTGCAAAGCCTCTTTAATTTCTTGCCTGCAGTATAAAGGAGATGCACAGTCTTTGTCAACGTGTTCCTGTGATTTCTTGCTGCACTATGCAATAAAACACAAGATGTTGATGTGCTCTGTGCTTTTGTTTCCTGTAGAGAATCCTTTGCAACTGTGAGTGCTGGCTTATCTGAAAATTCACCTGAGGTTTGGGCCATAGGTTGTGAAACAAAATGAGAAAGGAAAGAGAACAATTCCAGTCAAATGGAGTTATGCTCTTTCAGAATGAGAAATCAGCATCCTGCAAAATGAATTTGTAGGGAAAGTCCTGGGAGCTGTTCCCTACCTTGATCCTTGTGAAAGCTTTGTCTGATTTAGGAAAAGGGTACCCAGGCAGCAATTAGAAGAGCACCTTTGCAAATCTGCTTTCAGTGTTGAAAGTGTGTCTCAAAGTAATGACATAAGCTGTACAAGGCACCCAGGCACACCAGGTGTGGTCATGTGGACTGGGTAGCAATATCTCTGAGGCTCCTTCAATGATCATCTCTGGATATTTCAGGGGATTGCAAATTCTCCCTGCCTTTGAAGGAACCACACAGAAAGCATTGTCCTGAAGCAGTTAAATGCTAGGGGGGAGATGCACTTCAGTGAGGGTCTTCTTTATCTCCTGTTTCTTTGTAACAGTTTGGCATCTTGAGCATCTCTGTGCTTCATGAAGCCAGCAGACTGGCTTTATTTGTGTGCAGTCGATACCTGAACTTTCCTGTTTACATACTGTGGTATTTCTCTACTGAATCTCTGCCTGATAGGGACTTTTCTCATACATGGTTCACCTGAACAAGGCATGCTCAGTTAATGAAAGATCCAGGCAATGCAAGTAGCCTACTGGGTTTATATACTCCCCAGCTCCAGCACAAACTGTGTAATCATCTTCTAATTTTGAATGTACTTTCCTTAACAGCACAGCATGCTTGGAGATGGATGTGTGTGCTGGAGGGCTCAGATGCGACGTCTGGAGGAGCAGGGAGGTCAGCTTCATCAGCAGGAGCTGACACAATGATAGAGGAGGAAGAAATGACATAGCAGTGTGGAGAGAGAAAGCAAGGCCAGGAGACTTTCAGAGCACCTGCTCCATTTCAGGATGATGGTGAAAAAGGCCAGGTGTTTGGAGATGAGGGTGTGTGTCAAGGGAAGCTCTTGTGCTTTCAGAGAAGGCTGCTTGTGCTGTAGGACTTACAGTCCAATACTGGTGGCTCAGAAGGCATGCTGAAACTGGAGAATGGAAAGAACAGTGGAGGAAGGATGGGCAGGACACAGCCCACATGCTTCTTGTTAGAGCAGGAAATCTCCCAGCTTTCCCCCTGGGAGCAAAGTGGTGTGAAAGAAACTCTGCAGGGGGACCAACAGAAAACCCATTTCTGGGTGAAGAGGCAACTGCTGGGAGCGTGGGCCAGGCAAGGGTCAAGAGCATGGCAAGGAGGAGGAGTGTCCCCACTGTCAGGGCTTAAAGTGGTGTCTTACTGAGATGGTTTTTGAGTGTGTACTGAGTATATGTGGAAGCAGTCCTGCCATGCTGGATCACATGGGGTCATTCTGTGCCCCACAGCCTCCCTGGAGGTGTTCAAGGCCAGGTTGGATGAGACCTTGAGTGACCTGTGCTAGTGGGAGGTGTCCCTGCCTATGGCAGGGGGTTGGAACTGGGTGATCTTCGAGGTCCCTTCCCACCTTATCATTCTATGATTCTATGCTGCTGCTCCTTGACTTTGGTCTCTTAATTCCTTCTCCAGTGGCTGCATGTAGGTGTCCAGTCATTGACGCTGTGACTGAGAGGTGGTGTGGAGATACCCTGCACCTGGGAGAGATAGAGCTAGGCTGAGCCACAGCCTCAGGGCAGGTACTGTGTGTGCACAGCTCCCAGTACCACTGTGCACAGATGAAGACACTGAGCCCATGGCAGACCCTCATCACTTTCCCCTTTGCAGCAGGGTGAACTCTTCCAGCTTGGTAATGGCCACCAAAACCTGCTGACCTGAAAAAAGAAGGCTCCGAATCTGGCTGATTTGGGTTGTATAGATACCCAGGATATGAAGCCTGCCACAGCTCTGTAGCATCAGGATTTTCTGGCAGTGGCCTTCCCCAGCTAGGCTTTCTTTCTCTCATGCTTTATACAAATATAAAATGCAAGCAAGAAACAAAATGACACATAATTTTTGACACAGAACAGAATAAGGCTTGATTTTCATTTAAAATCCCTCTACCCACAGATACTGCCAATTGCAATGGCACAAAATTGTTAAATTGCTTTACATTTGGGAAACCTCAGTTCATAAAAAATTGCTAACAATTTGTTTTTCTACTACATGGTTGACATGCCTCTCTCTCTCTTTTCTCTCTCTGCTGCTTATGTGCTGTGTTTTTCACTATGTGTCTGCTGAGATTCCAAGAAAAACCCAAGTGTGTCATACAACATTGCTTTCTGATTTGCAAGTTAAATAGTTTGCACAGGCAAAAATGTGGAGCAATTGGAATATTCCCTACCCAAACACTTAGGGACTCAAACTGCACATTTTAGCCTGGCAGGCCTCCACTGATATTTTTAGCTAGGGGAAAAAAAAAAAAAAACCCAAACCCAAAACCAAGCAAACAAAAAAATAAAACACAAAAACCCACCCAACCAGAAAAACCCACAAAAACCAACCCCAACCAAAACATTTCCAAGTAACAACCAAAGACAGATCATAGAATGGTAAGGTTGGAAGGGACCTCAAGGATCACCTAGTTCCAACCCCCTGCCATAGGCAGGGACACCTCCCACTAGTACAGGTCACTCAAGGCCTCATCCAACCTCTCCTTGAACACCTCCAAAGAGGGAGCAGCCACAACCTCCCTGGGCAACCTGTGCCAGTGCCTCACCACCCTCACTGGCTTCCTCCTAACATCCAGTCTAAATCTACCCTCTGCCAGTTTAAACCCATTGCCCCTTGTCCTGTCATTACAAGACCTTGTCAATAGTCCCTCCCCAGCCTTCCTGTAGGCCCCCTTCAGACACTGGAAGGCTACTCTAAGGTCTCCTCAAAGCCTTCTCTTCTCCAGGCTGCAGAGCCCCAACTCTCTCAGCCTGTCCTCATAGCAGAGCTGCTGCAGCCCCCTGAGCATCTTGCTGACCTCCTCTGGACCTGCTCCAACAGTTCCATGTCCTTCCTGTGCTCAGATCTAGGGGGGGGGGAAATAAAATTAAACCACTATTGGACATTTTTGTGATTGTTGTACTTTTGGTAGCAGTATGCATCTTGTTCTGTGAGTACAGGAGTGCAGCACAAGTAGACTTGGAAAGTTTAGGCCCTTCTGAAATGCATGTTCTCAAGAGGGGGTTAGCCTTCTTGCTGATTGATTTAGTCTTTTGGAAACAGGCAAACTGTCAGGAGCTTTCTGCTCAGAAAGATTAGCATTTGTAGCCTGCTGTTTTTTAATTAAAAAAGCCATTTAAATACAAGGATTGGGGTTTCTGCCAGCAACCATTAAAAATACCTGTTTTATAATTATCCCCCAACCTCTTTTTTCTATTTTATTCCTTTCTCTTTTTTCTTTTTTTTTTTCTTTTTGTTTCCCTTAAATTCTTGACAGATTCTCCCTGTTTCATCTACCTGCTCTTGTGGCATTGTACCTCCTGCTAAGGTTAGCAGCTGGCTGTAAATCTCATGCCAACCCTGCTGAAAGCAGCTGGCAGGAGGTGTGGGGAAGATGTGTTCAGCATCCATTTTCCAGTGACTGAATTTATCCCCTGCCTTCTGTTTGGAGGATTAGGGGCACAAGCTAACTGCAGAGCTATGTTTGGGATGCAGGACCTCAGGGGCATCATCCCACCAGGAATTCCTCCAGGTCAAGTCTGACACAGGAAAGATACATACTATGGATGGGATGTTCCTTGGGTGGAAACTCAGATAGGTATTAGCTAAATAGAATCATAGAATGGTAAGGTTGGAAGGAGACCTCAAGGATCATCTATTTCCAACCCCCTGCCATAGGCAGGGACACCTCCCACTAGCACAGGTTACTCAAGGCCAGGTAATATACCAAATAATATGCCAAATACTCAATTAGATAGTCAGTCTGTATTAGTTGTGCAGGGTATATCATAGAATGGTTTAGGTTGGAAGTGACTTCAAGGATCATCTAGTTCCAACCCCCTGCCATAGGCAGGGACACTTGCAACTAGAACAGGCCACTCAAGGTCTCATCCAACCTGGCCTTGAACACCTTCATGGAGGGAGCAGCCACAATCTCCCTGGGCAACCTGTGCCAGTGTCTCGCCACCCTCGCTGGAAAGAACTTCTTCCTGACATCCAGTTTCAATCTCCGCTCTGCCAGTTCAAACCCATTCCTCCTCATCCTGTCTTTCCAAGACCTTGTAAATATCTTCTTGTCTCTCCTAGGGAAATTGGCTTGCAGATAGTTGCACAGACAACCTTACTGGGGCAGAGCCTCAACTTGTGGAGCACTTGTTTGATGATTTCTGTTTCACTCAGTTCTCAAATCACCCAGAGTGCCTCTTTGTGTTATGCCTGTGGTATATTTGTAGCTGTAGACATATTGCTAGACAAGAGAATTTGGGCATATGTGTGCTCATTAAAAAGGAAGTGACCAAAAGCACTAACCTGAGTGGTGGCTGCCTTCTTGCTTGACTGAGAAATTTATCACAGTATCACAGTATAGCAAGGATGGAAGAGACCTCAAAGATCATCAAGTCCAACCCACTACCACAGACCTCAAGACCAGACCATGGCACCAAGTGCCACGTCCAAACCTGCCTTGAACACCTCCAGGGACGGTGACTCCACCACCTCCCTGGGCAGCCCATTCCAGTGGGGAATGACTCTCTCAGTGAAGAACTTTCTCCTCACCTCCAGCCTAAACTTCCCCTGGCACAGCTTGAGACTGTGTCCTCTTATTCTGGTGCTGGTTGCCTGAGAGAAGAAAGCAACCTCCTGCTGGCCACAACCACCCCTCAGGTAGTTGTAGACAGCAATAAGGTCTCCCCTTAGGCTCCTCTTCACCAGGCTAAACAATCCCAGCTCCCTCAGCCTCTCCTCATAGGGCTTGTGCTAAGAACTTTTGTGTTCTGAATTCTGCTCGGACTTTGGCCTTGGACTAGTGCAGAAACTTTGACCCACAGTATGAGAGTATTTAGCAGCCTCATCTGTGCAGCATTTCTGAGACTTTTACTGCTCTGCAGCAGCAGGTGAGACCATACAAGTCAAAGGTGAAGAGCCAATTCCTGTTTCAGTATCTGACAGGTGACTGACAAGATCTCAGTGAAATTTTCATTCCCAGTAAGAGTCTTGCTTGCAAAGTTTCAGTCTGTCTTCATCCTGGTTTGGCCTTTCTTCTTCTTATACTTTTGCTGTCTTCAGCTCCATTGCTTCTCCCTGTGTCTGCAGCTCTCTCAACTAATTTTTGTTTTCTGCTTCTTTCTTATTCTCACTGAAGAATCTTGTGGCTGAAATCTCAGCTTGATGATGATCTTTTCCTTTCCTGGCATATTTCCAGGTGCAGTCTTCACAGTAAAATGGGGAACATAAATCTAGTGTTTGAAAACTGAGCAGAGGCAGTAGCACTGCTCTGTGAGCAAAGGCAAGTTAAGAAGGCTGTGAGTGGAAAATGATGCACGGGGCTCTTTCTCTCTTTCCATCTCCATAGTGAGCAGTTTGAATCAGTGTCACAATGGACACCAGGTGCAAGATCTCATCCCTTAATCCAGCCTAGCCTCCTGTTCATCTCAAAACTGATGCTCAAGTCAGAGGTGCTGAATGTCCTTGACTACACTCATCTCTTCTCTGAAAGTGTCCTGCTGTTGCTGAAGCATCAGCAGGCCTCCTGAGAGGGTGTTTTATTACTGATAACTCAGTGCAGCATGTTTCAAGACCATCAAACAATGAGAACAAGATTGTTAGTGACTGGCTTGTGCTGGTGCTGCAGAAGGGGTTGAGAAAGCTCAGTTTTGGTAACCATTGATAGAAACAAAAGATCACCTTCTTTGCCTTGCTCTCCTGGCTGCTGCAAGCTGGCTGTGCTGTCTTTTCTTTCTTCCACACCTGCAGTCCCCTAGCTGAGCATTAATGGTATCAAAAAAAAAAAAACAAACCCAAAAAACTCTGTGTGATGATACTGCTTTTGACAAAATATTCTGTAGTTAAAACCAACAGTCTGCCTCAAGGAATTGTTCCTAAACTGAAGGTCTAAGCTCCTTCAACAAATATTTAACATAAGAGTGATCTCACTTTCATCCAACCAAAAACATAGAATGGTAAGGTTGGAAGGAAACTCAAAGATCATCTAGTTCCAACCCCCTGCCATAGGCAGGGACACCTCCCACTAGTACAGGTCACTCAAGGCCTCCTCCAACCTGGCCTTGAACACCTCCAGGGAGGGAGCAGCCACAACCTCCCTGGGAAACCTGTTCCAGTGCCTCACCACCCTCACTGTAAAGAACTTCCTCCTAACATCCAGTCTAAATCTCCCCTCTGCCAGTTCAAACCCATTGCCCCTTGTCCTGTCATTGCAAGACCTTGTCAATAGTCCCTCCCCAGCCTTCCTGTGGGCCCCCTTCAGATACTGGAAGGCTACTCTAAGGTCTCCTGGAAGCCTTCTCTTCTCCAGGCTGCAGAGCCCCAACTCTCTCAGCCTGTCCTCATAGGAGAGTTGCTCCAGCCCTCTGATCATCTTTGCAGCCCTATCAGACATCAGATTGTAATTCTCACTTTTCCTCCATGAAATTCTGAAAGTTGTATTCTCTACAACTGAATGAAGGACCAGATGCCAGCCACTCACATTTAAATGCCTACATCTCCTGGCATCTTCTAGATGTTTGGTTTTTTGTTTTTTTTTTGTTTTTTTTCTGATGCCAGTTTTCAGTTGTCATCTTCACAAATGTGCAAAGACCATTCTCATCTCATGTAGTGACTGCAGGAAAGTTTAGTAAAAGGTGTTGGCAAAATATTAAGGCTCACAAATACTTCTATTAAAACAATTGATTAAAATTAGCTTTAATCTGTTGTGGGAATGCAATAGGATTAGAGCAGAACAGTTTTGAAATCCCACTTGGCATGGTTATGTAAGCTATGAGGTATCTACCATCCCTCTCAAAGCCCATGAAGATGTTTTAATACCAGGGGTTTTCTTTTTGAACCACTGTTAGCACTGTTAATAGTGCTTTGATAGCACTGCTTAACCAGAGCAGTGCTATCAAACATCAGACTGCACTTCCAGCATAAATACAATAAAATAACATGTTAGAAACTCCCAAACACTCATTTTGTTGTTTATATCTGCATTTTCTCTTCACAGACACTAACTGGACAAACTCTTGGCTTGCAGGTTGTAGAGGCATTAGTGCAAGCAGGAGGAGAGGCCAGCCAAGGCAGTGGTACATGTTGTTCCTATGCAGTGCCAGACCAGAGAAGTGCATTTGAGCAGAGCTATGCAAGTGGCCAGCTCTGCCTCCGTTACCTTCTCAGTGTCCACAAGGCAAGCTGCAGAGTTGGAATGAGGGACTCTTGTTAGTCTCAGACCAAAGGCATTTGTAGAAAAGCATTCTTCTTAGTGACTGTCAGGAAATCTTTAATGTACGTCTGTCGGAGCTGCTGTTCCTCTCCTTAATTTGTGACTCTTTAGGTCTCATGAATTTTTCCCTAGAGAGATATCTTTGCACAGTGCTCTCCTGCTCCCTCTGCAAAGCCAAGGTGAAGTGCCATCTCCTTCCTCACCGAATTTACTTTTGCTGATACAAAGTGTGCCTTCACCTAGACCTGCCTGAGAGCAGCTAGGAACATGACAGATTTCAACATCAGCCTATGCCTGCTCACCCAGTCTAGAAACACTTGAAGACAATCTGTGCTTAGCTGCTGGCGTCCAAACTGCTCACTTGTGATGTAGGAGGGATTCCAGCAGCCTCTTGGGTTTTGCTTCCATCTGTAGAAAGCACCCATTCACACATTAACCCATGGGTGGATGGTGAGCCTGCAAAATACATTTCAGATACATACAATGCTCACTACTTCTATACCTGGTGAACAGATATTCCAGGTGATTGAGTTCTCTCACCAGATGAGGCTTTCTTGTGCTGAGAGGACACATAGGAAAGGTCTGCTCCTATCCCAGTNAGAGCAGAGCAAAGGGGCAGAATCCCCTCCCTTGCCCTGCTGCCCACACTGCTCTTGATGCAGCCCAGGACTCGGTTGCTGTCTGGGCTGCACTCACACTGCAGGCTCATGTTGAGCTTTTCATCAACCCAGACCCCAAGGTCCTTTTCCTCAGGGCTGCTCTCCAGCCAGTTAGTCTTGCTCTTGCCATTAGTTACAATGACGAGTAAGATTTGCTTTGTGATTATGAATGCTGTAACTAACCTAACTGTGAAGCTGGAATTCTGGCTCACGATCCAGAGTTTACAGGAGAAGCTGTGCCTGCCAGATCACACCCTTTTAAAGCAGCTGGAATGGGTCTTAAGGTTCTTTATTCTTAGTGCTATTTTGTTGTCAGGAAACAGCCACGAAAGCCAATAGTAAAGTATACTTCTGATCTCATCTCCTTTCAGAGCTGATTCTCAGATAGGATGAAGGCTTTTTGCTGCTTTTGGTTACTAGATAAGCTCACATGCTGAGAGCTCTAGGTGGATCTGAAGGATGAGACTCTGTTTATAATTCATCTGAGCTCAAGGTGAGGTTATGTGATAGAATTTCCATTTTTATAAGTTTGCTTTAAAAAAAAAAAAAAAGCAAAAGGAATGGAAATACACCAAAGAGCTTTGTTCAAAGAGCCCCACCTTAGGAAATGGCAGAATTAAGTTGGTTTCCGTCTCTTCTCTGAACTTTTGCAGGGCTGTGTTAATAACCTTCTTTTAAGGCAGATTTTGAGTGTGTGGAGATAGGAGTGTGCTGTGCTTTACACGTCTGTAAAACACAGATCTTAGAGTGCAGAAGTCAGGCTTTTGTGGGCTGAAAGCAGCTGAAATCCTCCTTTGTCTCTGCGTCATTTATATTTTCAGTCAGGGGCTTTGCATCACATGCAGGTGTTTACAGAAGGGCTTTGTTTTATTTAAATGCAAAGCTGATCCTTGTCTGAAATGCCATTTGAGGGGGACCGCTGGTGAAAGCAAAAGCAGCAGCAGCTCTTAAGATGTTGCCAGTGTTGTCTCCTCTTAATCTGGGGTGCCCTAGACACAAACACATTGTGGAATTGCCATCTAATGGCAATTAGATGCGGGACCTCGAGTGCCTGGACAGATGGGCAGAGTCCAAGGGGATGGTGTTCAACAAGTCCAAGTGCCGGGGGCTGCACTTTGGCCACAACAACCCCNTGGGCTGCCCAGGGAGGTGGTGGAGTCACCGTCCCTGGAGGTGTTCAAGGCACGTTTGGACGTGGCACTTGGTGCCATGGTCTAGTCTTGAGGTCTGTGGTATTGGGTTGGACTTGATGATCTTTGAGGTCTCTTCCAACCTTGGTGATCCTGTGATCTAGGTCTGGAGAAAGCTCAGGTGGCCTATGAGGAGTAAGAGATTGCGAAGGGCTGTGTTTTATTATGCAGAACAGGAGATAGCCACGAAAAAATAACGCACTGATGTCAGATCTTAGCACCTTGGGGAAGATCTGTCACCATCCAAGTGATTTTCCTGTGCAACAAAAGTCTGGGGAAAGCTGCCAATGCCTGTTACACTGAGCACTGTAGTATATACACTCTTGTTTTCTCACTGCAAACATTTTTGTGTAATGCAAGGTGCTGATCTGTCTGAAAGCTATTGATAGGTTTTATGCTTCCTCATGGGAAAAGAGTGAGCTGAAGCAGTATTTCAAGTGATATAGTTATATAATGGCTTTGTTTTAAAACACAAAAATCTACCTGCCTTCACACTCTACCTCATCATTCTGCAGGACATGTGAAGCGCAGCGCACTACAGCACTTAGTCTGCGAAGGATTCCCTTGTCACTGTCAAAATTGTTTTAGAAGTCTAAATTAATGCATAGCACTGCATTTATTAAAATGTGAAATAATCATAAATTTTTCATTCTTTGTACACTTAAGCTAATTTTCACATAAATGAAGCGCTTGGCAGTTGAAATTCCACATATGGTTGACAGTGATGTTTGATGTCAGAACAATGCCCTGAGCTCCATGCAAATTAAACAGATTTTAATTATTCTGAATATCCATTTTTCCCTTACAGTGTGTCTAAGCAGAATATTAAAAGGAATTTTAAGTGTACTGTGTTGTCAGCAAGTGACTCCAACAGCCAGGGTGAACCCTTTCACCTCTTCTCCTGCTGAAAGGGAGATGACCCAAAGTGAAAATTATAAAGGGCACAAGGGAAAGCAAAACTTGCCTTAAGCTTTGGAAATCAGTCTGGCTTAATGGGAATGTACTCAGTCTCCCCTTCCAGCAATGACCTTTCTGGCCATTGGACTGAGCAGTGAAGGCTCTCAAGGGAGGGGAGCCAAGACAGGTGTTCATGTTGCATTTGGAATGGGGGCTTGGGCTCTCAGTGTTGCTTCCTAGACACCAAGTTTCAGTACCCTATAAAACAACCACTTTGTTTCCACAGTACTGACAACAACCTGATTTGTTTTGGGGGGAATTCCATGGGCAACAGTAATGGTAATCACATGCTGGATGAAGATATGTAATTTTGTTCAGTCTTTTGCAGTAATTGAGAGTTCCAGAGCTGGGCATCCATGAATTTTGGGTTCCTTTTTGACAGTGCTTTGTGTGATCTGCTGTAAACATCCAGAAGTTTCTACAGCTGACTAATGGCAGATTGCTAGATCCCAAAGTCACTGAGGTATTGTTTTTAGTTGCACTCAAGGAAAGGAGAGGAATTCAAGCACCTTAAATACAAATACCAAGCTAGATTGAAGTTTTTTTTAAAGAGACATGTAAAGGAGAAATTTTAATCTAGAGCATGATTTGAAGGGTACCACAGCCATTTCCTCCTCAAACTGATGAGTGTAGTCTGAGGCCCCAGCTACATGACTGATTTCTAAGTCTTAAATGTTCTCTTAGGAAGTTGAAGCTGTTGATTCTGCCTTCTACATTTTCAATAGCAGATGACTTAGAAAAAAAGAGGTTTCCAGTTCCCTTTGGATTATTTTCCCCTGTATGCAAACAAAAGCCTGGTCTTTTTAGTAACAACCTCTGTAAAACTTTATCTTAGGGTTCAGGTGTGGTGTGTTGTGGCTTTTTAAAGGTGAAAGGTTCCTATTGTCATAGAATCATAGAATGGAAAGATTGGAAGGGATCTCAAGGATCATCTAGTTCCAACCCCCTACCATAGGCAGGGACACCTCCCACTAGCACAGGTCACTCAAGGCCTCATCCAATCTGGCCTTGAACCCCTCCAGGCAGGGAGCAGCCACAACCTCCCTGGGCAACCTGTGCCAGTGCCTCACCACCCTCACTGCAAACAACTTCCTCCTAACATCCAGTCTAAATCTCTCCTCTGCCAGTTCAAACCCATTGCCCCTTGTCCTGTCATTGCAAGACCTTGTCAATAGTCCCTCCCCAGCCTTCCTGTAGGCCCCCTTCAGATACTGGAAGGCTACTCTAAGGTCTCCTGGAAGCCTGGTCATGACCTGAGGCGTTTGACTTAACCCATTCTCTTGACACCAAGACAACTGGTGTTGCCTTGAACCTATCTTGTTACTTCTGTTTGAATGTTTTGGTGTGCTTTTTGTTTTGTTGCTTGCATTTTTGTTGGCTTTGGGTTTTGATTTTGGGGGTTTCGTGGTGTGTTTTTGTGTGTGTATCATCTGGGTAAATTTAAATCTCTGACCCCATCTAGCTGCTGGATAGAAGGGTGCTGCTGCAGGAATGAAGGGTGAAATTTTGAGGTTAGGGCTGGGTGAGATCACTATCTCTAAGCAACTTCCTGTCCTGTTGGATTGTCTCTCCCTTCACCCCAGCCACTGAACAACTAACTCCAGATCTGCCCTCTGTATATATTCATCACAGTCCTGGTAGCAATTTAGAAGTCCTGGTGGTTCAATGTGCCTAGAAAAAGCTCAAAGAAATTATTAGTGCATGTGTCTAGCTATGTTAATCTCTGCTAATTTTAGTCTACTAGTTCTTGTTCACCTGCTGTTCATTTCTGAAGCTTCAAGTCACTGTTAAAGCAGTAGATGGCTGCAGGAAGGCTAAAGCAGCATTTTGGCCTCAAAGATGATGTTTGGAAACCAGGTTGAAGGTATGAAACCAGTGCATCTTAATGCCTCAACAGTCAAAAATTGTCTAGTAAACTTCTAGAGCTTGCTTAGGAGAGAATTCCTGCTGGCTTTCAATCAGTATCTTATTTGTTGTGGCAAGGCTTTGGATTTTGAAATGTGGATATAAGCACTCCAGTAAGTTCTGGCTTCCTAAACCTTTGTACTGTGGGTTTCATGTGAAGAAGCAGCTATTAAATATGTACAGTCTCACCATTAAAGATGAGTGTAAAAATTCTGATGCTGTAAAAGCGTTTTTTTTCTTCCCCTCTTAACTACTTCTGTATCAGCTTGAGGAATGAAAGCTTCAGTGCACTTATTAACTTCCCAGTTAATGAGATCTTGAAACAGGGATGCTTTGCTTTCCTTTCTTCTGGCTCATCACACTGCCTTCTCTTTGGAGAGTGGCCACAGAGTGAAGATGAGGAAAGAAGAGTGCAGGACTCATTTATGTGCTTGATGGTTGTTGCAAGCAGATAGATGCTAAGTTGGCTTTTTTTCAACTCAGCTCTTCCCCTGTGTGTGTTTCAGGCTTGCTTTTTTGGCACCTTCAGAAGTAGCAAGTACTGGTGGGTAGTGTGCTGTTCACAGGCAAAATATGCTTGCAAACTTTTGCCAGGCACCTCAAAATGCAGATATAAAACTCTGGAGATAATCTCTGTTCACTTTCTTGTTCTAAGAAGCTCTGTCACCCTCTTTGTGCTCCTCCAGTAAGGCATATAGCTAGAAGCTAATCATAGAATCACAGAATGGTTTGGATTGGAAGAAACCTTAAAGATCATCTAGTGCCACCCCCCCCTGCCATGGCCAGGGGCACCTTCCACTAGACCAAGCTGCTTAAGGCCTCATTCAACCTGGTCTTGAACACCTCCAGGGAGGGGGCATCCATGACCTTCCTGGGCAACCTGTTCCAGTGTCTCACCACCTTCACTGTGAAGGCTTTCTGGCTAATATCCACGCTAAATCTCCCCTTCTCAAGCTGTAATCCATTCTTTCTCATCCTATGGAGCATTATATCAAGTTCCATCAAGAAGTTTGCAGTTAAATAATGTTGACAAGAGTCACATGTAGGACAAGACATGAAAACTATGTGTAGCTAAAGGACACCTATCTCATGGAAATTCCCTATGGAATTTCCTGTAGATCATAACACTGGACTAGAAGATGTAGTAACAACAGACCTCAGTTTTGTGAGGAAGGTGAAAGTTAAAGGTATTCAGACAGCAAAAGTGATCTTGCTTAAACTGACAAAAGATGGAAGTATTCCAGAATACCTGAACATTGAACAGCCCTACCTCTGCTCAGCAGGATAGGTTATGTACTCCCACTCTAAAAATGAGCTGTTCCTCCAGTAGCTTAAAACCCTAGATTTTGAAGCACGTTAGGTTAGTTTGTGCATGCACAGTATTCTTGGAAAAAAGATGCAGTGTGTGAATTCAGTTTTAAAGACAAGTTGGTCCAAGCTGATATAGAATCATAGAATGGTAAGGTTGGAAGGGACCTCAAAGATCATCTAGTTCCAACCCCTTACCATAGGCAGGGACACCTCCCACTAGCACAGGTCACTCAAGGCCTCATCCAACCTGGCCTTGGACACCTCCAGGGAGGGAGCAGCCACAACCTCCCTGGGCAACCTGCGCCAGTGTCTCACCACCCTCACTGCAAACAACTTCCTCCTAACATCCAGTCTAAATCTCCCCTCTGCCAGTTCAAACCCATTGCCCCTTGTCCTGTCATTACAAGACCTTGTCAATACTCCCTCCCCAGCCTTCCTGTGGGCCCCCTTACTGTTCCTCCAGTAGCTTAAAAAGCACATTAGGTTAGTTTGTGTGTGCATGCACAGTATTCTTTTGCAAGATGCAGTGTGAGAATTCAGTTTTAAAGACAAGTTGGTCCAAGCTGACATGAGATAAACAGAACCAACTTGGTGAAAAAGGTGGCAGAAAGGCCCCAGAAACAGCTGTGTCCCTACTTGATGTTTAGGAGGAATTAAAGCTATGGGGTGAGTTTGGATACAGTATTAACCCTGGGTCCATGCAAATGCAGAACTCCAACAGGGAGTTGATTTTTGAGTAGATGAGAGGGAAGTGATGTCAAATGGAACATTTCCACAGAGAGGCAGAGCCCAAAGAAAGTAGTGAGCCCACCATCCGTCTCCCCTGAAAAAAAACCAAACTAAACCTAGCATTTCTTCATGGCTGGAGTTTACTTCCCATTTACTCAGAGGGCTGATGGGCATAGTCCTTGCTTGCAGCTGGAGAATGCCCAGGTCATCATGGCTAAAAGATATTCCTCCCTTTCCTATTTTCCTATCACATGCTTATCACTACTGTCCAAAGCAGATGTTTAAGTAAATAAGAAGCCTTTTACTGTGCTCAAAGGTTAGTAAGATTAATGCTAGGAAACAGTGAAGCCCAAGAAAAATGGTTCTATATTGACTTGGTTCCTTGTAAGTATTTAACAGACTGCTTTGTAGAGGCAGTGAGGGGACAAGTTGGTGGCTATTACTGAATAGATTGAATCAGTCTAATGGATTGGTGCTCAAAGTAGATAATGTTGAGGCTGTGGCATCTAGACATGGATGGGATTGCATCCCTAGGTTTTCCTTTCTTCAGCTGTGTGCTGCTGCTGCTGCACATTACTAATAATTCCATTAAAGATCAAGACAGTGCCCTGAAATTGAAGCTCTGAAAGTAACAGAATTCTAGAAGGTTAGATGCTGGACCTTGAAAGATCCTGAAGTCCAACCCCCCTGCCAGAGCAGAATCATCTGGAGTAGGTCACAAAGGAACCAGGTTGGTTTTGAATGTCTCCAAGGATGGAGGCTCCGCAAACCCTCTGGGGCAGTCCATTCTAGTGCTTTGTCACCCTCACAGCAAAAAGGTTTTTCTTTATGATAGAATCAACCAGGTTGGAAGAGACCTCCAAGATCATCCAGTCCAACCTACCACCCAGCCCTAGCCAATCAATTAGACCATGTCCTCATCCAATCTTTTCTTGAACAGTTCAGCTCCAGGGTACTGTACTAGTGGGAGGTGTCCCTGCCTATGGCAGGGTGTTGGAACTGGATGAGCTTTGAGGTCTCTTCCAACCTTACCATTCTATGTTGGATAGGCTAACAGAGTGGCTATACTTGGGTGAAAAATGACATTATGGGGAGAAAAAAAAGAGGGCCTTGAGCTGTCTCTATGTATGCTTATACAAGGAAGGAATGTTGTTTACCCAGGGGGAGAAAGACAACAAGTTTTGAGCAGTATTAGAAATTAATTGTTAAGCATCTTCTAAAATGATCATTTTTACACAAAACTAAACCAATCCTTTTTATTGCTGTAATGGGGAAATAAGCAAGGCCCTGGATGTTGCACTTTCAGGACAAGGCAGTAGCAGCAACAGGCACTGTTGCAGTCATGGTTATCCTTCAAAAAAGCAAGAAGTGTCTGTCTCTTGGTTATATCAAACCTACCACTGTTGGGCTCTTTTGCCACCAAGGAAAGAATTGAATTCACTTTGGCATTTTGACTGCTGCTCAATAGGATGAAATTAGAACTGGAATTTTTCTAAGCAGAAGCCTGAAATCAATTGCAGTATTGATAGTATTCCAGAAAAGACAGCCAGCCTGTATTCAATAAGCCTCAAATATTGCCCAGTGCATTACTGCTTCCCAAGGTGGAAGAGTCTTGCACTTTGAACATGCAACTCAAACAGCTGGTAAACCTGGGGTCTGTCAGGCACTGCAGGCTGTTGACTCCCCTCTCACCAACCACAAAGGCAGGGATTTGGTGCTGAATGAAGGCTTGCAGTGGAGTTTCTTACAGTCAGAGTTGGGATGAGATTAAACATAGCCCAGTTGAAAAATACTGGTAGCTTCTCTCTTCTTATTAAGTAAAGTCAGCTGTGGTGCTGCCACTTTTATGGCTTGGTTTAGGAAGTTAGGAAGCAATGAAATTTTCATTCTAATCAGAAAAAGACATGAAACTATTCAGCCAGTCAAGGTGACCCAAGGAAAGAGGACAGCTGATAAACTTTGCCATGCTGCCCTTCAGTGGCAGAACAAATATTTAGATACAGGTCTCAGCTACTATTAGGGTAAATCAAGGGAAATAAATGTGCATATGATTAATGTCATGTTTAATGAGATCTAGGAGGGCAAATTTATTCTAAGCTCCAAGCTACATGTTTTTTAAAATGCCTTTTTTTCTTGTTTTGGTTTTTGATTAATCTTTCGTGTACTGTTCCATCATCTCCACAACAGTTAAATATTTTGTATGAATGACTCTTCCTGTTCAGTGCAAGCTGGAATTACAGTTTGGATTTGCATATTCAGGCAGTACTTGCAGCTATGGGGGCTGAAGGACTGATCCAGGTAAAACAACTTAGCTATGGGTGCTTTGTCAAACTTTCAAAGGCTCTAACACCAATTAGTAAGAAGTAGGTGACTGGGAAAATCTGCCTTGGTCCCTGGCTGCATCTTGTCTGTGAGAAACATCAAGGGCACAATGTCCACCTGGAGGCCAGTGCCAAGTGATGTCCCTCAGGGGTCAGTGCTGGGACCAGTGCTGTTTAACATCTTTGTCAGTGACCTGGACAGAGGAATTGAGTGCACCCTCAGCAAGTTTGCAGATGACACCAAGCTGTGTGGCACAGTCGACTTGCTAGAGGGCAGGGATCCATCCAGAGGGACCTGGACAGGCTGCAGAGGTGGGCCCAAGCCAAGCTCAACATGAGCCTGCAGTGTGTGCATGCAGCNGCAGTGAGGGTGGTGAGACACTGGCACAGGTTGCCCAGGGAGGTTGTGGCTGCTCCCTCCCTGGAGGTGTTCAAGGCCAGGTTGGATGAGGCCTTGAGTGACCTGTACTAGTGGGAGGTGTCCCTGCCTATGGCAGGGGGTTGGAGCTAGATGATCCTTGAGGTCTCCTTCCAACCTTACCATTCTATATTTCAAGAATTGGACCAAGAAGTCTGTGGAATTCTGAAGGAACTATCCATTAACATCTGTGGCCTGAATAAGATTTGAAACAACTGGAGGAGGTACCAAGGAGTGTGTGTCTGTGTGAAAGGGCGTTCTGTAGAATGTGTACATCCATCATCTGGGTCAGTGGCTGAGAGAGGGGATTATATGGAATAAGAGTTCCCCAAAACTTTGTAGGTTAGGGGCTGGCCATGTGTGCAGAAGGGGGAGCAGTTCCCTTGCAAGGAGGTGGTCTCTCCCTTGATCCTGGTTGTCTTCTAGTTGAGATCATAGAACACACTTCATATCTTTATCTGCACATGAATCAAAAGCTTGCTGGAAACAGGTAAGGTTCAGCACTTAGGCTGTGCACCTGTGCTGGGCAAGAAAGCTGCCTGCTTTGAGATGTTTCCCAACTGGATTAACACTGAGATTCCTTGGCAACATGAAAGTTTCTTACCATCACTAATGTTGATATAGGGTAATTTGCAGTGCCTTTCAGGATGGCAATTAAAGAAGCCAACAACCACACAGTCAATTAGTGAGGAAAACCAATCAATATAACATACAATGAGCCCTAACTAGCATGAAGACAATTAAGACAGTGGAGATAAAACAGTGACCAGTGACAAGTGCTAAATCTCTTGCCAGGAGAGTAGGTGAGAAGAATAAACCTGGGAATACCTAGATTCTTTCTTCATGCTTGTTACTGACTCAGCCTGTCATCTTTGGTATTAAGTCCTAAATTATTTGTGCAGTAGTATTGGTTTCCTTCAGGAGT
Source organism: Ramphastos sulfuratus (assembly GCA_013399055.1). Lineage (NCBI taxonomy): Eukaryota > Metazoa > Chordata > Aves > Piciformes > Ramphastidae > Ramphastos > Ramphastos sulfuratus. The sequence goes on along the minus strand of WBNM01009571.1, from coordinate 1,564 downwards.
TGAAAGAGCAGCATTTACTTGGGCCTTCTCGTTTCTTGCAAGTTCCATCTTGATTTTTTTTGGTGTTGACTGGTCTGCTGTAATCTCCTGGTGCAAATGGTAAATCTCACTAACCCTCAAGGGCATCCAAAACCTCTTTTTTTGGATGTGAACTTCAGATCCTGTGGAACTGGTTTTCCAGGGTGTAAAGCCTTTTTCCCTTACATTGGCCCAATTAATTAGCATTAATTTCATGTGAATCGTGCTGTGGCACAGTTTAGGAAGGCCATTGCTCCAAATTGTGTTGGGCTTGCCAAGAGCAAGGGAAATGGCTCACTGGGCCACCACAGTTGTTTGCCCTAGAGAGAAGTGCTGTATGTTGAGTCTGACAGTGCTCATAAGTATCTGCTGAAACAGAAATCATACAAGAAGCTATGCAAGTATACCCAAGACCAAAAGATTTCATGTGCTTTGTATTTGCCAAAGGCAGGTGATGATGCACTTGAGGGCAAACTTTTTTAGCAGTGATATCCATGTTTGCCTGACTGAGCTGCTACAGTCTTGAAGAGCAATGTAGAGATTTAAAGTGCAGCAGCACCAGAACTGTTTCTTTTCTCTTCGGTGCATTAGTAGTGTTGCTCCTAAGTGTTCCCGTGTTGCCCTGCCATATTGTAGCAGTGAACAGTGCAGAAGTTCATGAATAAGTGATAACTGGTACCCTATTAATAGTCCCACTGATGGTATATTATGGCAATCCTCTAGTTTCTACCCCACCTGCCAGCTTAACTCTTTATCTGCCTCTGTGAAATGTCTTCCCAACAGTGCTGCAAAAGCTGATTGCTCTTTCGAGCTGTTGTTGCTGAGCTGCAGTCTGGACACGTATGATTGCTTTGTTCTTCTTTGAAGTTAATTCTCTCTAGATGTGTTCAGAGTAACTGGTTTTCCTTTGGAGACGGTGCAGGTGGGTTTTCCCAGGGCAGAATCACCATTTTTCACTCCTGCTACTGCCAAAGGACAGCTGGTGCTGTGTTTACTTGCTCTCAGCTAGATGGTAAGGGTGTTTTCTAAGGCTAATGCTTAAAACCAGTATGATGAACAGGGAGGTGTCAAAAGGTGCTAGTGAAGCATGGCTGAGAGAACCTCACTCAACAGACAGGAGAATGTCACTTACACAGAACCACTAAGCTTCTGACTTCAAAATGCTTGTTATTAAAAGCAAGATAGGTTGGAAAAATGCTACCTGGCCTTACACAAGTGCGTCCCCTGAGATTATAGGGGGTTTTGTTGTGTGATGGCTAATGCCAGAGTGACATGTACAAACTGTTCCTTGCTGCTGACTTTGAGCTTCACAGCTGATCAAGTGTTTCTACCTTTCCTCAGACTAGAACAAATATTACTTCACTCATAAATAAAAGCACTTCCTCACTCCCTCTGCAGGGCTATGTTTTACTCCTCCATCCCTGCTCCAGCTGGATTACTTATGTCCTCTGTTCCATTTGCAAGAAGAAATTCTTCAGATGAGTCAAGAAATAAAGCTTTGTAAATGATTGCAAACTATTGCAAAGAGAGGTGATTCTCCCCCTTT
>WBNM01009569.1:0-10113 GCA_013399055.1 Ramphastos sulfuratus | reverse complement strand
GACCTGCTCCAGCCCCTCAATATTATGGGTTGAAACAAGAAGTCCTGTGGGAGAACGAGCAGCTCCTTATTATGTATGCTTTCTGTAGCTGTAGCACCTGGAGGCTTTAAGTGCATCACCAGCACAAGGTGCTAGATGCTGTATAAATATACAGTTGGTAAAGCTCTTATCTTGGATTTGTAAGGTAAACAAGAAGATATGCCATGTAGTTCCTGTGACAGGTAGATCAAGGCTAAGAAAACATGGGGCTTACAGAAATTTGAGCAGATGTACACATTGGCTAGCACTTTCAAAGTAGCTGGACAACAGGGATTTTATACAAGCATGTATTCATATAAAGTACTTGTAAATACCTCAAAATATCTAAGAGTTGTAAGAGTTGCCTTATCAGATGTAGCAGGAGAAATAGATAGGAAAAGAGTGGTTGCAGCAGAATGGCATCAAAGCCAACAACAGCCAGCGTTTTCGAGATGGGGAACCTAATGCCAGCCACTGAGTGCTGTCTTTCTCCACCTGAGTAAAAATAGTCTGGTCAGCAATGAACCACAGTTTCCACTGAGAGCTGCAAATGAGCAGCAACTCTGAAAATCAGCCCCTTTCCAGATCAGTGCTGGCTGCTGCAAAACAAAGATGTTGGCCTGAGAAATGCTCACCCTGAGAAACGCTGTACCTACCCCGAGGCATTTTATTCCTTTCAAGCAGACAGTCAAAGAACAGCCCCTATTATTTGTACTGTTCATACTCATTTTCTGTGTGCATTGCCTTTTGCCAGCTGGATTCAGCAGGTAACACTTGGACCAGCCAGCATGGCATACTTTGGAGGCAGCTATTGACCAGCCCTTTGAAGTAGAGATGTGATTGCCCCACAGTTAGCATGGGCTGACTCCCGTATCCAGTTGGACATCACTAGGAGGAAAAACCCTGTGATTCCATAGAAAATAATCAATTTGGGCTTTATTATTCACTCTCTGACTTTTTGCCACTAATCAGATCAGCTGGTGGCATGTAAGTTTATTAAATGCATCAAATTGTAAGTAAAACTGAGGAGCAAGTTGTTGTCTTTGTTCTTGTGTTTTGTTGTTTAAACAAACTCACTCAAACAACCTTCTTCATATTTATGTTGACAAGAATTCACATTCAGTAAAAGGCATCAATATTTCCCAAGAAGATATCTTCATGTAAAGAGAGTTTGTCATGTTCAGTGACTCCCAGCAATCTGGAGAGTTTTATTTTAGAGATTTCCTCTCCTTTTCCTCACTCCACTCAGTTTGCTGTAGGCTGTCACCTCATTATACTGTTACCATAATACCCTGACTTTGAAAATCTTTTTTATTTTTGATAATTTTTCACCTCTCTTTTTTTTTTCTTCCTTCCCCCCCCCCCCCCCCCCCCCCTTTTTTTTTCCCTTTGATGCACAGTCTTTATCTTGCAGTGAGATCTTTCTCAGGGCTCTGCTTTTTAAAATCATGACTACAGACTACAGACTACAGACACAACATTTCAGTTCACACCAGCCCTAATAATTCTAAGTAACCAAACTCCAACACAATGTATATTTCATTTGGGTAGACAAGATATGCATACATTTGTGTCCTAAACAATCATAGAATTGGTTAGCTCATAAAAGACCTTTAAGAGCATCAAGTTCAACTGCTAACCCAGCAATACCAAGTCCACCACTAAACTATGTCCCTAAGTGCCACATGTACTCATCTTTTAAATGCCTCCAGATATATATNGGTTGGACAAGGCCTTGAGTGAGCTGTGCTAGTGGGAGGTGTCCCTGCCTATGGCAGGGGGTTGGAACTAGATGATCTTCGAGGTCCCTTCCAACCTTACCATTCTATGATTCCATGATTCTAAGATAGTGACATAGTGATAATGACAACACTTTGGGCATCCTGGTCTAATGCTTTATAACCCTTTCATTGAAAAATATTTTCCTAATAACCAATCTAAACCTTCTCTGTCACAACCTAAGGCCATTTCCTCTCATCCTGAGAATATAAAGACGAGGGATGCTGAATAATTATATGGATGTATTGGAAGATGTTGGAAATATTCTCAAGACTGATGTTGAAAGATCTGTTTCAGTTGTGTTGCCTGCATAATACTCTTAGAGTTGATAGTTAGGGGAAGACTCTGAGTTTTACAGATTTAGTTTCCAAAATGTAGCTCAATAAATTGTACTGGTAAACAAACAAACAAACAAACATACACACACATATACACACACACACACACACACACATATACACATATATACACATATATAAATATAAAATATGTAAATAAATAAATAAAAAGCAGATAGATAAGTAAATAAATATGAGACAGACTCTGAGTTCTCAATGAATTCATAGTGGTCATGGGAAGAAACAATTTTATTTGTTATAGAAGGAAGTGGCTTATCCTCAAAGAGGAAAGAATAAATTCCTGGACTTGCTCCCTGTGATAGGAGAAGGAGCAATGGATGGAAGCTGCAGCACAAGAGATTCTACCTCAACACAAGGGGGAACTTCTTTACTGTAAGGGTGACAGAGCACTGGAACAGGCTCCCCAGAGAGGCTGTGGAGTCTCCTTCTCCGGAGACTTTCAAGACCTGTCTGGATGTGTTCCTGTGTGACCTGTATGGTCCTGCTCTGGCAGGAAGGTTGGACTGGATGGTGTCTTTGGGTCCCTTTCAACCCCTGACATCCTGTGAGCCTGTGACAATCTGCAGGCAGAGTTGCCATGTTTTGGGAACTGCCTATTATTATTTAGGTCAATACCAGTACAATGCTGGTGATTAAAGCAGTGGTGTTTGGAAACCACTTCCATTCTGTCTCACAATTCTAGATCAATTTCATTTAAATATCACTTTATATTCAGGGCTATGAGCTTTAGAACTCTCCCTCCCATATGTGTAGCCTTATCATTAAAAGGCATTTCATTCTGTCCATCCACCATTCACCTCAACACTTCTCAGGTTTGAGGCGAATATGAAATTACAGGAACCTGTAGGTGCCCCTGTCCTTATTTGTAGTGCTAGGTGCTGTATGTGCACCTTCCAGGTGAAAAGCTCTTAAAATCTGAATAGAGAAGATAAATATCCGAGAGGAACTTTGATCCCACATCATAGATGAGAAATAAGGGCTTAGGGACACTAATTCCTGCAATCACCCCATCTAGCTTTCGGCAACAGCCGTGCATAATTCAGGCATCTAGTTGTTCTAGACAGCAGTCTACAAGGGAAGAGATAGAAAGAGACAGGTAGACTTCTCTACAAGTAATTCATGTGCTCTGTGGAGTACATATTTTAGAGATCCACCATTCTCCCTCTGCTTGTACAGGAAGACTGGATTAATCAGCTCTTCATTTAGATCTCAGTATCACTTATCAATATGTCCACACACAGAGCAATTTTTCTCACCTGTTGAAGCACCCTGGAGGATAATCTAATCGGATCATCACTCTCTACTGCTAATTCATTCTCTTCTTCAATTCTATTTCCCACTTAAAATCCACTTTAGTTTTCTACCCTAAATGAGGTTTCTGAAAACTTAGTGCCATTTGACTCTAGCCTTGGAATTCCCTGTTCCTGCTGTCTCCATCTCTCTCTACCTACAGGATCTTACCATTGCCATTCATGACAATATTTTCTACTATAACAAAATTCTCATTGTGCATCACGTTCCAGTCTTTTCCATTGGTTTCCTTATCTTTATTATTTGCTCTGAGATGCAGCACTTTCTTCTTACTCCCTTCTTGGATGTCCTTTTTGCCTTATTTTGTCCCATATCCCCCAACACTTCTCATTCTCCACTTGTCCTTTCAAACTACAAACACACCAGACTTTCCAGTAACAGACAGCAATTCCCAAAACACTGGTTAACAATCTCTGCCTCAATTATTGTGATGACCTCATTCAGAGTCCATTCCCTGACTCCTAGCTCATGAGGCTGGGCGCCCAGGGAAGTGATGGATCCAGTGCTAAAGACTGAAGCAAAGTAGGTATTAAGCACCTCAGCCTTTTCCCCATCCTTAGTCACTATGTTTCCCTCTGCATCAAATAAGGGATGGAGATTTTCCATAGTCCTCATTTTGTTGTCAATGAATTTATAGAAAGGTTCTTTTATTATCCTTAATGGCTGTAGCCAGTTTGAGCTCCCCGTGCTTTGGCTCTGCTAATTTTCTCCCTGCATAGCTTCACTACATCTTTACAGTCCTCATGAGAGGCCTGTCCCCTCTTCCAAAGGCCATAGACCCTCCTTTTGTTCTTGAGGTCCATCCAAAGGTCTATTCAGCCAGGCTGGATGCCTTCCCCACGGACTCATTTTTTGGCACACAGGGACAGTCTGCTCCCGTGCCTCTAAGACTTCCCTCTTAAAGTATGTCCAGACATCCTGCACTACTATATCCTTCAGGGTGGCTTTCCAAGGCATTTTGTCAACCAGTCTCCTGACCAGGCCTAAGTTTGCCCTCTGGAAATTCAAGGTGGCAATTTTACTAAGCCCTCTCCTTGTTTCCCCAGAGATAAAGAACTCAATCATCTCATGACTGCTAATCCCCAGATAGTCACTGTTCTTCCCCCACAAGTTCTTCCCTGTTCACAAGAAGCAGGTCCAGGGGTGCACCTTCCCCAGTTGGCTCCTTCCCTAGTTGTGTCAGGAAGTTATCTTCCACACACTCCAAGAACCTCCAAGAACAAGAACTGTTCTGTCCCTGCTGTATTTCCAGCAGACATCTGGGAAGCTGAAGTCTCTCCCTAGAACATGGGGTAGTGATCCTCTCTAAACTACTTATAAAAAATCCATCTACTTCTTCATCCTGCCTAGGTGGTCTATAACAGATTCCCACCATGAGATCACTCTTGCTGGCCTTACTCCTGATTCTTACCCATAAGGACTCAATCTTACCATCACCTTCATTAATTTGCATGATTTCATTTATCTCCCTAACACACAGGGCTATTCCATCCTCTTCCTCCTTGCTTATCCCTTCTGAAAAGCTAGTACCCATCAATTGCCACACTTCAGTTGTGGGAGTCATCCCACCAGGTTTCCACGTTGGCTGCTGTCTCATAGTTTCCCTGTAGCACAATGGCCTCCAGCTTCTACTGTTTGTTGCCCATGCTGTGTGCATTGGTGTATAAACATTTCAGGGAGGGAGTTGAGTACATAGTTCTCAACCTTGAGTGGGGGTAGACCTTCTGGGTAGCTAAGATACCAACACACAGCTCCACAAGTGCTGGGCTGCTACACCCAGGGTTCTCAGTGGCAAGGTCAGCTACATCCCTGTCCCCCTTTAAAACTAGTTTAAAGCCATACTCCTTTAAACTAGTTTATACTCATGCTCCTCCCCCAGATGCCACTTCCCAATTGCATTAAACACATGCAGATGTGTTCTGTGCCACACACTTAAGATGATGCCTCTCCATGCTGTCTACCTATCTAGGTAAATCTCTTATCTCATACTTCTCATAATTGAACATCTTAATTATTGCACAATCCCTTTCTCTCATTTTTTCACATCTGAAGTTGCCCTTATGATATTCCCTGGATGCAAAGGCCATTTCTTCCCAGCACTGGCTTCCCTTCCCCATTAATAGACAAACTAGGTTGATTCAATCAACCCACACAGTCATTGTCCATGTGCTGGATTTTCAAATGAGGCTTTTGTATTTCTGTCCATGGTGCTCACCATATCCTTGTTATTATCTTTCTTTCTCTGCAGTAGTATCTGGGAATCACTGACACTGTTAGAATTGCAGGTCACACTGACCACACATCCATGGGTCTCCACCTGCCTGTCACTGTCCATGGCTTCTTAAGTTGTACTTAGATGTAAGTAATTCCATGCAGAGAATGTCTATGCACCTGGAGTGCCTGGCACAGTAAAAATGAGCCCTTGAACGTGACCGTAAGGTAAATTATCATTGTCAGATAATAAAGATAAATACAGATCAATAACAAACATCTTCTAAAGAAATTACTGAAATTCCTCATGACTGTAATTGGATAAACCTGCACAAGAAATATGACAACTATTGTAATTTGATTTTAAACAACAAGAGGTAATTAAAACATTCCAGGTACTGGAATGAGTACTCACTTTTTGTATTTATCTCCTTAGAAGTATCTAGGAATAATCCATCAAGCACTTCTTGGAGGATGCAGTTTGAACCTGGACATGTGTTATTCTCAGTCTACCTGCAAAAAAACATAGACACACACAAAAAAAAAAAATCAGTGGGATTTGGTTAGTTTATTTATTTGTTTGTGAGTTTGTTTCCTTTCCTAAATGAATTAAAACCAACTGCTAACAGGACACATAAAGGAGTCATTCATGGTTGGTTCCTAGTGTAAGATCACATCAGCATTGTGCTAGGGTGTGCTCAGTCATCCCATGGAAATAAATCATAGAATCATTAAGACTAAAAAGACCTCTAAGATCATCAAGACCACCACGTCCCCTAAAGCATGTCCAAAAATGCCACATCTGCATGTTTTTGAACACCTGCAGGGGTGGTGACTCCACCAATTCCCTGGGCAGCCTGTTCCAAAGTCTGACCACTCTTTCAGTAAAGAAATTTTCCCCAATATCCAATCTAAACCTCCCCCGACACAACTTGAGGCCATATGTTGTTAAATACAAACTGAGGCTTTCTGTACAGCACTTAGAAATTAAATGTCTGTCCTTGGCTAACTGCAAACATCCATCCCTTTGCTGAAAGAATAATTTACCAATTACTCTGTTGTATTTTCAAGCATTTCTAATTAACATGGTAGCAGCTCCTCTCCTGTTGTGTGATTTTACAGTTCTCAGAAGGTGATTTTTTTCTTTATTTATGTGGTTATCCCGAATATTTCCTTCCTTAAATCTTTTACCCTTGTTAGAGCAAAGCAATTAAGATCTTACACAGATGCTTCTTGTTTCCACTCACATCAGTAAATTTTGTCTTATCTGAGTTGCTTGTGGTATCGCAGAGCCCCAGATTAGAGGTAATGATGCATGTGTGACAAACCTGTCACACTGCAAGCAGGAGGTTCAAAGAAAGTGCAGAACAGCACTGAGGCTCCTCTTCTCCTACACCTCTTAGATGATTAGCCCTAAGCCCTCCCTCTTAGCTCTGCTCCTTGTCTCAAGGAGACAAAGTCGCATAGGGACTGGGGAGGTGGGGAAGAGACCACAGCAGTTGGGAGTGTGTGGTTTCATGGAAGCCATATTTGCCAGGGCCAGCCACTTTCCCAGGCTACCTGGGTTTGCTTGATGTGCATCTATTTTACATGCACTCTGGTGCTCAAGGGCTTGCAGAACCAGGAAAACATAAAATGCCTAAGTCTGAATGACGTGGTAGCACACTGTGGTAGAGGTGGGCTTCCAAGTCTTTCCTTGGCAACTTATTCCTGCACGTACAGTCCAAAACTACACTGACCTTTCAATCTTGCCAACTGCAAATTAGTTTTGAATCCAAGCTGCCCACCGAAAAGGTGCAAAGGTCACCTTTAAATAGCTGCTGTGCTACATTGCCCTTTACTCCATGGTTCACATCCTTCAGCTTTCTCCCAGTAATTCTTTTTGGACGACCCTCCTTTCTGCCGATTGTGTCCTCGCATAGATTATTTCTCCTCCACATGCATTTTCTGAAGCTGCATCTCATTTCGGCATTTCCTGCCTAAGGTTTCTAATCTCTCTATCTCTGCTGATTTATGCAGTGCCTCCCAATTTGGATCATCTGTGATTTTAATTAACATGTACTCTCTCCCTGTCTTCTGGCTAATGAATGAAGGTGTTTAAAGGCGACTGGACTCAAGACTGCTTCTTGATGTTCCCCTACTAGAAAACTCATGCGATTCAAGGCATTTTCATTTATTACCTCTCTTTGCTAATGGCCCTGTGGATGGTTTTTAATCAACATCACAGGGTCCTTATCTAAGCCAATCTGAATTAATTTTGTGAGTCTCCTGTCTCACTGGTGATCACTTCAACAAGAGAGAAAACAAAACCAGAAGAAGCTGTTGCTCACTGGAATGTTTTTCTGGAAGATCTGGAAATGAGGAGGTGAAAATTGTTTGTTCTCCTCTCTTAGGACTCTGGCATACTTATGGTGCCCCATTGCCATAATAGTTATACTTCTCCTAACTTTTAATATATGTGTTTTTAAACTACTTGCCACAGTAGGGAAGTGCTATTATTCTCACTTTTGTTAATAAGGTCCAGCACAGAGAGTGTTCAGATTTGGGCACCTCAATAAAAGAGGGAAGCTGGAGCAAGTACAGAGGAGAGCAATGAAGCTGGAAAAGGGCCTAGAGAATAAATCTTATGAGGAACAACCAAAGGAGTTGGGGATGGTTAGTTTGAAAAAGAGGAGGGTTGAGGGGAGGCCTCATGGCTGTCTGCAGCTACCTGAAAGGAGGTTGTGGAGAGGCTGCTGCTGGCCTCTTCTCACAGCTAGTGATAGAACAAGAGGGAATAGCCTCAAGCTGTGACTGGGTAGGTTTAGACTAGATATGAAGAAAAATGTTTTCCCAGCAAGAGTGGTCAGGCATTGGAATGGGCTGCCGAAGGAGGTGGGGGAGTCACCAACCCTCGATGTGTTTAAAGGTCATTTGGATGTGGTGCTTGGGGATATGGCTTAGAGTGCACCTTGTAGAGTAGGGTTATTGGTTGAACTTGCTGACCCTGAGGGTCTTTTCCAACTGGAATGGTTCTGTGATTGTGTGAGGACATAGGTGGCCAGCTCTGCTCCACCAGCAGTCATGGTTACAAACTCAGAGGTTATGGCTGCTTTCACATTTCTGCCTCTCTTTTGGAAGTTACTATACCCATTTGTTTCTGGCATCAAATGAACCATCAAAGTGATAGCATCTGAATTTTAATTAAAAAAAAATAAACTATATATTTACATAGAACCATAGGTTTGGTTTGGAAGGGGCCTTTAAAGATCACCTAGTCCAATCTTCCTGCATTAAGCAAGGACATCTTCAACTAAAGCAGGTTGCTCAGAGCCTTGTTAGACCTAACACAGAATGTTTTCAGAGAAGGAGCATCTACCACTTCTTTGGGCAACCTGGGCCAGTGTTTCACTATCCTCAGTGTAAAAAAAAATTCTTCCTTCTATCTAGTCTGAATGTGTGTCAGAATATCCATATCTGTATTATGATCTGAAGGCCATTTTGAAAGATTGAGTCCAACCAGATGTAAAGCAATGCCAGAAAAAGTGAGCATCAGGCACTCAAAGCACATAACTACATAGTCTAGACAACAGGATAAAGAATAAATCAGAATGATATATGTTGGACCTGCTCCTGGAAGTTATTTGGTCACCTCCTCTCACTCAGCATGGGTGTTGAGATATTTCTGAAGGTCTTGACCAAAGTGCTTTCCTTGATGTTATACAGGAAGTTTGTACTGGATTTGAACCTAGATCTGCAAAGTTTAAAATGTGTCCCCCACCTAAGAACTTTTTTTCCTGTCAAGAGGATTATAATTTCATGTGATGGACATTTAAACTGCAGTGACTGCTCTATGACTGCACTCTTTTGTTCCCCAAAACTTAGGGTCTCACTCTATCCATAATCACAACTTCCTTTACGGTCACCTCTTGATAACCAGTTTTAATGTGGTAGTTACATTGCATTTTGGATGAAAAGAAAGAACACCTTTCTACTGCACTGGAAAGGATTGGGAAAGACATTAGTAGCACTAATGTATTTACATGGGTTATTTATCTCTTTCTTTTATTTATTTTTCAATTTTAATTGATGCTTCTGAATCAGTTCTGAAATAATCCCAGAAGTACCAAGTTTATGTTTTTGTTTTAATAACATCCAACAGGATTAAAAAAAAAAAAAATCCTCCTTTTTAATTTAAAAAAAAATCTCCTTTTGTCCTCACACCTCTCACCAATAAAAATTCATGAGAAAAATAAAAAACAACAAAACAAAAAAATCCAGCAACAAGAGTCCCTCCCCCTCCAAAAATCCCAACCCAAACAACAAAAAAACCCAAGACCTCCCAAACACAACAAATAAACCTCAGACTCCCCAGATCCCCCCCAAACTCCACCCAAATGCAAACGAAAAACTCTCAGCAAAACCAAACAAGTGAAAAATAAGGAAAAAGGAAAAG
>WBNM01009567.1:5728-21020 GCA_013399055.1 Ramphastos sulfuratus | reverse complement strand
TTTTTTATTATTTTATATTTATATTTAATAAGAATGCCATGCTATTACCTTCATCTATATGTAATTTGTGTAGGAGAAAAATGAATTGCATTTCACTTGTTTGTTTTATTAATGGAAAACTTGTGTGTAACATATAAAAAGTCTTGTAGTTTTTTTGGGTGTTTTGGTATTGTGTTAATCTTCCTAAGAACTCTATTCAGCATCGTAAGGTGAGGCTGGCATGAAGGACAAATATGATCAGCCAGAGTAGAACTGTGTACCTCCAGAGCAGGTAGTATCTTAGGAGTTGTATGTATCAGGGATGGAAACAGCTACCCTTCATGCTAAAACACATATAACATGATATCATCAATGTAAAGAAAAATCTGACATTTTTGGTAAGATGATATTCAATAACTGTTTTATTTTTCAGTTCTAATTTCCAAGTTTACCCCTGCGTAGGATTTTCACCATCTTCCTCTACCCAAAAATACTGAGATCGTTACATTTCCTATGCTACTAAAAATACCACCATTTAAATATTAATCTGCAAACGTGTTCTTATAAGTTATAGACAGAGTGTTTATGATTCACTACAAATTATTGGATCTTAAAGCCCTGTCTGATCTTTTTTTTTCATAATATGAGAAAAATAATAAAGTTTGAATCATCTTATGGGATGCATCTCTTCCATCTGAGGTTTGGTCTAACGTTATGGAAATCAATAAGAGCTCCTCTGTCAATTGCGTTACATACTGGATCAGACCTGCAGAATATTATGCAACTATTTACATTGATTACAGGCACTTTTTATTCCCACTGCTGGAACTGGCTGCAGTACTATCACTGATTTTTGAAAAGGGCACTGTAGCATGTCAATTTGAAAGATTATTGCCTTCTAGTTGCCTCAGGTAAGAATTATCAGATGTAATTTCCACACTACTCCAAAGCACATTCCCCTTTTCATAATGCCATTATTCCAATCACACAATTGTCCCTCTCCATATCATTGACTTTGCATCTCTAACACTGAAGTTTCCTTTGTGCAGGTCTCAGGTTTCATTTTCTCACATAAACAATCACACAACTTGTCCAGAAGCTAAACTTCTTTAGCTACTCTGAGACAGATTCCTATTCTGATAAAAATGTACTAAGCTTTAGAACTGTGAAACATAACCTTTGAGGTCTAAAAAAGAACAATTAATTTGGGGCTTTTCAAATCACTCCAAAAATTACGAGCAAGGAGGCTGGAGTTCATGGGATGGTGGAAATAACTGGGATTAGGGCAATGCAGATTAGTACAGAGGAAATGGGTGGGACACAGATTCCACTTTCATCACTGGCTGTATGATATGATGTGATCTCCTAACTTACACACCTGGTGTAAGCATCATTCTCATGTGAAGTTACAGGAACTTTCAAAGAAAGTTGAGCAAGTTTTGGTTTATCCAAGGCTGAAAGCAAAATTTGTCTGTGTTTTCCCCTAAATGCTTGCTTATGTTTTAATACATAACTGCTGCTATGATAAAAAAATTTCCCACAGAGCTGAGGAGGTTCTATACAACCAAGAGGAATGTGGACATTTTTTGTGTCATTAGAGCATAATAAAATAATAATTAAGAAAAATTACTAATAATATAGATAAATACAGTTAAAAGTTTTCATAGTTAAATGAATAAAAAGAGATTTTACTAATAAATTCATTTACATTGACTGCTGACATGCCTACAAACCTTAGGGTCTCCCACAGGAATTCTGTTGGAAAACAGAAAGGAACTAAAGTTGTAAAATATCACTGGAGTGGCACAGGAGTCAAAAAACACCAGAAGTTCTTTAGGGTAGAAGAGAACAAAAAAAAAAAAAAAAAAAGAACTAACCCTTTAAAAAAAGAAATTATCAAGGGCCCTATAATCAGGGTCTTTTTGTGTGTTCCCCAACCTCCCCTTTATTAAGTTTTACTGACATTTTGAAATATGACAGTTAGCTAGTGAAACTATAAATAAGGCAGGCTCTCTGCCTCCCTCCTCAGCTCCAAATACAGTATATTAGATTCAAAGCCATCACTTCTGTTTTGCATAATTGACATCATTATCTGTCAGTTTGCTAGGCTCAGGTTTGCAGTCATTATGAGATCATTAGAAAAAGGGTTGTAATAAGTTCAGAAGGCCAATCGGCTCTGTTCTAATCACTGGAGAAGAGAGTGCTGATAGGGGCCTGAGGGAGAAAGTATTGAAGCAGCTAGAGGATTTTTAATGACCAAATCAAGTTAGGAAAATCACCACCTGTGCCTCAGTGAACAGGATAATTTCAGCTTGGAGTGAGGGTGAGTGTAAAATGGATTCATAATCACTTTTATTTTTCTCACCATTCTTATATGTTTTTTTTTTTTTCTTTTTAATCCTTAGAAATGGAGTTGGTAACTACAGAGCAGAGCAGAAGAAAATAGGGGGGAGGAAATTCAGAAAACCAAGCTATTGAAGGAGAATAAAAATAACATCCTGTAGTAGCTGAGTGATGACTTGAGGGTCAGAACAGAGACATTGCAAGTTCAAGGAAATATCAAACATTCCAAAAACATGTGGAAATACTCCTGTAACCTACAAATGAAAAGTGAAGTTTTCTTGGGTTTTTTGTTTTTGTTTTTGTTTTTGGTTTTTATTTCCAGTAGTCAGAAGGGAGAGAAAAACATTGTACACCAATGATTCAGTCCATCATAATTTGTCTGAGATGATTGGACAGGTAGATTGTCTGGGAGTGTCTACTTTTCTCCATTCACTCTAGAGGTAACACAAATGAGTAGCTGAGTTAATAAAGCTAATTATTAGATAGTTAAATGCTCACTCCATGATTAATTCTAGTAGACTCAGGCACACTGACTCTGCCTTAGACTGGGCATTGTATCTGAACCCATATTTACTCAGTATATTGACAAGAAATTGCTATTTCCATCCTTTATCTTAATCATCTAAATATCTGCGAAAATCATATTACCATCTTCCATATAGCCATCTTCCATTCTTCAGAATTATCTATACCATATTTTTTAGAAAGACCAGACCTCATTTTATCTATATTCCTGAGCAGATGCAGTAGGATACCCTAAGTTCAACATAAGATACAGCTTCCTACATCAGCACTTGGTAGCTTGGACTAAACACCATGTTATTTGTATTCACAAGTTAATGTGCAGCACAGGCAAAGAGAATTTCCATCTGCTTTGGATGCAAATAGAATGAGCTCATGTCTGCTCTGAGGGCAGGAGCCCATGTAGGTGTATCCTACGTCTGGCTTATCTGTTAGATAATAAATTAACCAGAGCAAGAGCAATCTCTTTTTTGTATGTCTGTACAGCCCTCAGCACAGGAAATTATGTGTTCTGCTGAGGTCTGAAGAGGCCACTCCCTTATAAAAGCTAAAATTTAGAATGAATGTATTGTCATCCATATCTTCATTAAATAAATAAATGGAGCACATTAAAGCCAAAGTGAAAAATATTCAACAGATATTCTTCTAATGGAAAGATAATTTAATTGAAAAATAATCTGTTCACAATATTCTCATATACACTATTTTATTAGATTCTATTACCAAGAACCCATTTACACTGCATCTTTCAGAAGATATTATAGGGAGGGAAAAATTTAGACTAGATGAATGGATAATGTGTGGGATGAATGAATGTTCCTGTATTAATGTATCTTAGAATAACTGAGGTAGGTAATTAAAATAATCTTTTTAAAACCAAATACAAGTACAAAGACTGACTAAGAAAAAAGATAGTGTCAGGTCTTTTTTCTTTGTGTCAGACTTCTTTCTCTGTCAAGAGAGGCTGTTGCTTGAAGGCTTCTTTTCACTTATTTACTTGTTTTTTTGAATTTTTTTGTTTTCTTTCCCCATATTCAGCCTTGAGAAGAGGAGGCTCAGGGGAGACATCATTGCTGTCTACAACTACCTGAAAGGAGGTTGTAGCCAGGCAGGGGTTGGTCTCTTTACCCAGGCACCCAGTGATAGAACAAGAGGACACAGTTTCAAACTGTGCCAGGGCAGGTTTAGGCTGGACATCAGGAAGAATTTCTTCATGGAAAGAGAGATTTCTGCCCGGGGAGGTGGTGGAGTCGCCTTCCCTGAAGGTGTTTAAGAGGAGGATGGATGAGGCACTTATTGCCATGGTTTAGTTAATGAGAAGAGTTAGGTGATAGGTTGGACTTGATGATCCTAGCGGTCTTTTCCAACGTGGTTAATTCTGTGATTCTGTGAATCCTTACAGGAACTTTTGACTTCATTATTATCATCCACAAGAGGGGTTATTTAAAGCAGGGAAACAGATGGTAGTTCCCTTCCTCTATTTGTATTATCAGTTTACTGGTTAATTTTGTTAAAAAATAAGGGTTTAGGCCACTAAAGAACATGTTATACTGTGTGAAATCCCTGTGTAAACTTACCCACTGATTAATCAACAACAGCCTTAGCAGTTCTCAGGTTGATCAGATTTTACTTCTCAACCAAACCAAAATATGAATCTAATCTTTTTCCATTCCTTTCTCTAAAGCTGGAGGGATAAAACCATCTGATCCTTGTTCATTACCTTTGTAATCACTATAAGAGATGTTGAATTGTTAAGAAGCTTCCTTTAGCAGTTATCAAAAGCTGTAGCATTTTTTAGCCCTTCCTAGTTTTGAAATGAGTTCTACACATTTTTGTTAAATGTTTTGCTCTTTTGATTCATATTCAAGACAATTTCTATCCTTATGAAAGTCAGCATATCTCCTGCCTGTGAGACTACACAGCTTGCAGTTGATAGCACCTTCAGCTCTCATATAGGATACAACTCAGTGATTTAAATTGCTAAGCTGCTGTTCTGGTCTCCTTATTTAGTTATTAAAAAGAAACACCTACTTTTAGAAAACAGTTTTTTCCTACCTTGGATAGAGTAAGTCACCTGAAGGAATTTATTTTTGTTTGTTGACATCAGATGACATTCCTTTCTCTGTAATGACACATCATCTCAATATTCATAAAACATAGTGTGACCTTGTTTTTTTTTCTCCTGATCTGCCTTCAGTGGTCTTACATCACTATGTGAGGAAGGACAGTTGGAGCCCACCCTAAGAACATCAGCATTTCTAGGCGCTTCATTTACTCAGCACTGACCAAAGACAGTGGAAGAATTTTCACTGAACAAGTGGCAGACCATCATGCTGAGAGCAGCTCCTTGCATACCAAACATCAATAAACAAACAATTCTGTAATTACAAAATCCACAGGCTGAAGCATTTAGTTATGTCTGCAGCAAAAGATATGAAGTACTTGCTAAAAAGGCCACAGTTCACCTTAATGCAGAATATGTGTCTCAGTATGCATGACAGATAATAGCCTCTAGCAGCATTTAACAGACATGGAGGACTGCTCCTGCAGAGCTCAAATTTCTATTCAAATTCCTTATCTAATTTGTGAATCATCTTTGTTCTGAGGCTCATGTCAAGAACTCAATATAAGCAACTTTCTGCACTCATGCAGACTATGGGCATGCTGAGATTCGTTTCTTACCATCAACTATTTAAGGATTTTAGATGAGAACAATTAATCAAGTGAAAACTTATTTTAGTACATGATCTGATTTCATTTCTGTCTTAGGCTGCAGGTTCAAGTTAAGCATAAAGCTCTTCTTTTTACATACTGACTGCTTTCAAAGATCCCCTGAGCTGTGTGTATATCAGTATATCAAGGTTTAGCAGATAGTTGTCTTGTACTGAGGTTTTTGACATCAGTCCTTCATTAATCTATATTGCAAATTCTGCTACCCTTTCAGAAGATCAGTGTGCTATTCTGCAGATTAGTCCATTGGATAAAATGCATCAGCCTTACTCAGGGAAGTGCCTTGTTATATAGTCCCATTGAATTTAATAACTGAGATGAATAAAAAAAATACTGACACGAGTCAGATGAGTAACACAATGTGGCCAATAATTGGCAGAGACAGAAACTAAGGATTTAAATTCTTCCTTTTTTTCCCTTTATTTTAAATGAGATGCTTGTACAACTTAATTAAAAAATCCAAAAGTCTTCTATTTGCCTGGCAGAGAATACTTTTTCTTTTAATGAGGGTTATGGTTTCCAGTGATGGCTTTGGAAACCTACTTTATAGTGTTATTGATGAAGTCTCTTTCCCAGCCTTTGACCTGAAAAAGACAGCATAATTCTAGTAATTGCAGACTGAAGAGTTACTATTTTTCTTTGAAAATTGTTTTTTACAGAAATGGACAAACATTCACCTTTCAGTGGAAAAATGTGGTCTTGTTAGATGGCCTTTCCTGACACATGAATGTTATACTGGTAATTAGATCTGTTTTAATATTTAGTTTTGCTAACAAAAACATGAGCCTACCAAAGAAACCACAGAAAAGATATCAGAGCAAATAAGTTTCTTCAGATGTCTTAACCATTTTTTGCCCCTGCTTTTATTATAATGACACTGTATATCCCTTTTAAAATTATTATTATTATTTATACTTGCAGTCAAACTTGTGAAGTTAAGTAGTTGCTTTGGATATAAATCTCCTGAGTGAAAGATGATGGATGCTTTGTGGTATTCACTGATGAAAATTTTGGGAAAGTTTTTTTTTTTGTCTCAATTGGAGAAACCATTTTGGATCAATCTATGTCTAGTAAATCCATCTTGTATTAATTTCCTCCTGAGTAGATAGTCCTTTCTACTTCTAAAAAGAAGTTATATTAACAGAATTTTAATATACAATTAATGCTGGCATAAATATTTATGTAAATAATTGTTATTATAATAATTGTATTATGAATATCTCATATAATACTAACATTATATTAACATAATTTCAATAAATATTAAAATATAATATTT
This sequence comes from Ramphastos sulfuratus, assembly GCA_013399055.1. NCBI lineage: Eukaryota > Metazoa > Chordata > Aves > Piciformes > Ramphastidae > Ramphastos > Ramphastos sulfuratus. Next base: position 14,167 of record WBNM01009567.1, on the reverse strand, counting down.
TTAATATATTTACTAATATTTATATAATGATAATTTTATTATTAGTACTGTAAATTGTTTCTTGTTTACTCACTAAGTATACAGACTTTAAGCTAGCATGCAAATAGACTGATCAGAGCACACTTGTTACACAGTTGCTTGAGAGATTGAGAGATTCTGTGTTGACATCAACTGTGCAAAAACATCTTCCATCATTTACAGTGTAAGGAAAAGTTTTGGACTCTATGCCTTCATGAGAATATGACTTGTGGCTCGGCACCAGTGAGAGGCTTGCAAATACGACTCTGGTTTGTTTCTGGGTGGGGTTTGGTAGTGGCTTCTGTAAGAAGCTTGGAGAAGTTTCCCTGCCTCCAACTCAGACCCACCTCTGGACAAGGCCAAGCTAAACAGCACCTCAGTAATAGCCTATTTAAAAGGAGGAAATCTGTTGGGCAAGTTCTCTTGTGCTGGGGAGTTTTTTGTTTTGGAAAGGAGCAGAACTTGAGAGAGAGAACCATGTGGACACTCAGGTGACTGAAGAAGAAAGCAGGGAGGCATGCTGGAGCAAGGCATTCCTCTGAGGCCCATGATGATATGTCATGCTGCAGCCCTGCAGCCCTCTTTCTATGGAAAACATTCAGGTGACAGATAGTAACTGCTAGGAGATAAAGAAAAGTCTGAAAGTGATATAAACATTCTAATTACTTTTCCAGGGATAACGGATAAATGAATTGATGAAATGAATGTTTTCTATGAAGGTCTGAATTTTAAGTTCTGATTACAGGTTGCCAAGATCAAAGTTCCTTCTCCATTATACATCACTGTACAATGAGCTCCAACATCTAGAATGGTCAGAGATCTTATCATTTAAATTTTAGGTGGAATTTTGATTCTAGGAATTATAATTTCATTATACTAAGCATGATACAAATAGTATAGAGCTGTCCAGATGCACCTTTTGGGTAGATGAGATGATCAAAGCATAGGAGGGGAAATAAGGACATAGAATTATTCAAGCATTAGTGATAGAACTGGGATTGCTTAAGGTCATAATAATTCATTTGATCTAGCACATGTTATTGCAGAGAACGTAATTTCTGGTCCATCAGAAATCAAATGATCTCCCAGTTTGATCATAGTGTCTAAAATGCTAGATCTCATCACTTTCTCTAATTCTGGGAAAGAAAGCTGTGCTGCCACAAGTGCTGTATTACTAGTAGTACTCAGTTTTAACATATTTTAAAAAGAAACAGGAGTATTGAGAATGGAGGGGAAAGATTATGGTTTCTATGACTTCTTACCTATCATCATTTGAACAAAGTATTGCCTTCATCCTTGCTTTTCAACTTCTCTTTTGTTTGCACAAGTAACACAACTGGATATAGGTATGGATCCTTCAAATCATGCATATAAGTATATCTGAAATACAAATCTACCTACTGCCCCTTATCAGAGGGTTTTTATTTGGTCTAGAGTTACCTCAGCAAAATTACTTCTGGCAAAGTGAAGCTCCGGATAAAAGACTACTCTAAAAATACATAAGAAATACATAAGAAAACTTTGCTATGAAGCAGGATCTTCTTAAATCTCAACATTTAAGATTCTGTAGCAGAGGATTTTAAATCTAGCCAATATCCTGATCCTCAGTATTGCATCAGTGTTCTACTACCTAAACAAAGAAAGAAGAGGCGGGGGGAAAAATGTATGGACTTTGCATTATCAGCTAAATGCTTAGCACACATGACTGGGCACGACCTTTCTGTTCAAATACATGCTCTCATCAACAAGGGCAATAGAAGATGTCAGGCTGTAATGTTTGATATATATTCCACACCTTTGGTGATCTGGATATGGCCCATTTTACTTGCCCATGAAGTAAGCAGTCCTGAAGAGACAATCACTTCTGGTAATTGATTTGTTGTTGTTGGTTTTCTTTCGTTTGTTTTGGGTTGGGTTTTCTTTAATTTATTTATTTATCTGTTTGGTTTGTTTTGTTGTTTTATGTTTGCTTTGGTTTGCTTTTTTTTTTTTTTTTTCCCCCCTTCCTCCCCTCTGCATTGCAATGATGGATGAAATATTCTGGGTTTATTTTCTTCATTTTATGTGAAAGTTTATGAAGCTTTCTAACAAAGGCATTTTTTTTTTATTATTTAACTTGAGGTTTCAATGATATTCAAGCTGAGCTTACTCTGCAGATAGAATGGTTATCATGACCAAGTATCATCAAGGGAACACTCAGGGAACTGATGACTTTTTAAGGGAATTTTCTGTTAGATATGAAACTAACATATTTGTTTCTTATAAAGCTGAATCAATAACAGCTTGTACTGTACAACAAGATTTTACATTCCAAATAGAAAATACAAACAAACCCAATAACAAAAACCCCAAAAAGACCCAACCAAACAAAAAAAACCAAACAACCAGACTACTTTCCCAAAGAGACTGCTTGCACAGTGATAAAAAGACCGTGTAGCTAAGTCTGTGTGCTCTCATTGGAATCACAATCTCAACTAGTAGTTTCAAGGGCTATAAATTACCTATTTTTGATTTTCATCTCCATTATATCTTAAGTCTTTGATGTTGCCACCACTGATGGGAAAACTAGAGACAGATGGAGAAGATAGGAGAAAAATCGTGGTGTTGCACCAGGAGTTACATCCTGATGCCATTTTTGTATTTTATCATGATCACACAACCTTAGCTATTTCTATTATTTTTTCCAGGAGGCCACTCTTAATTATTACTTGGATTATTCATCCTCATTCTCTGACAAAAAATATACTGCAGAGGAACCAGGACTCTCTCCCGTATTTGTTCTTCCCCATTACCTTCTTTCTACATTTCATCAATGCTATCCCTGCTCTCCAAAGCCAAGCCAGAGTCTGAGCACAAATTACCACAGAAGTGTCCCATGCCATCCTCATTAAATTCAAATAAAGGCTGTGAAGGCATAGACCAAAGAAGCTGATTCTTTTGCAACAGCGTTGCTACTTTGCACGGGTTCTTTTGGTCTTCAGCAAGTCTTAAATAACACATCTTTGTGGTGCAACAAGAACAGCTTTACTTTCCTTCTCTGATTGTTTCATATTTCCTGCAGTGCTGGCCAATAATTAACTCTCATAGTCAAACAGAAAATCTACAGTTAAGCAAGAAACAGAATTTTTGTAATCATAACACCTACATCATACTTTGCCACTGAGGGGGAAGAAAAATAAAAAAAAAAGGTGATTATTCTACCATCAATCCATCAATTTTCTGGGACTTGTATTCTAAAATTGCCAAATAAGATTCATTCCTGCAACGCACTTGAATGTGATTTTACAGAAACTGTTCATATATCTTGTATTAAGTACACATTTAAATGCCTGTATGACTGAGCCTTAAGAACTTACACTGTTCTATTTTCATGTTCCTTCCTTTCATTCTCTCAAATCATCCTACGCCTTCATCCCATCTCATTATGGTTTTCATTCACTCATGGTTTAAGTTTTCAGGATGGAAAGCTCTTTGAAATTCTGGTTTACTTTTTATTTGATTCATTTTTCTATAAAGCCTAATACAATAATCTGTTAGTTGAATTTTAAACATTATATCAAAGTGCATAAAAATTATAGCAATACCAGAAGAATTCACATCTGGAGACAGCATCAGGTGAGACCACATCAGTATACTTGATACTGTTCAACTTAGTAATCTTGACATAACCTAGAGATGCAAAAAGCAACCAAAAAACTGTGATAGGAAGCCATTTAAAAGCAAGAAGCAACAGTCAATGACACATGGGAAATCTAGCTGAGGTCAGCAAACTCCCTTCTTTATAACTCAAACTGACAGAACAGTTCAATGTTCCTGTGCCCAGGACAGCATTAACCTAAACAGTTCAATGTTCTTTTCTCATTGATGTTGTTGCTGTTATTTTTCCTCTGTTTGAAAATGACATTTAAGACTACTTTGTGTAAATACAGAAAAGTTGCCTGTTCCTCAGGCTGTGGCAGCAAGGAATCCAGCATTTGAAGAAAAAGATTTTCTGAATTATCAGACTGTCATTGCCTCATGAAGCGAGCCACATGCTAAACAATAGTAGTAGAAATAAAAATAAATAAATAAATAAAATTACAGGTAGGACATATCTCAGAAGAAAGATTCAGCAATATTCTGTTTCCAAAACCAGCTGTGATCTTATGCAACTCAGCCTTTTGTATGCATACTTTTTTTAAAGACTGATAGATCTAAGAAAGGTTGATGGCTAAGCTATGGCTAAGCTATGACATTCTTCACACTCCATCCTTCTGTGTACTGTAAGCCTCCAGGCACTATATGTTTAGGCATCTGTGACTTAAGGCCCCTAGAATATGTTTGTTATAAATGTTCATGATTTTAGAGTCCTACCTGAAAAATCAGGAGAGCATTGCTTACATGCTTTTGGAAAACTCTTCGGTAATCATAGAATCATAGAATGTTAAGGTGGGAAGGAGCCCTTAAGGATCATCTAGTTCCAACCTCCTGCCACAGGCAGGGACACCTCCCACTAGCACAGGTTACTCAAGGCCTTGTCCAACATGGCCTTGAACCCCTCCAGGGAGGGAGCAGCCACAACCTCCCTGGCCCACCTGTTCCAGTGCCTCACCACCCTCACTGGAAAGAACTTCCTCCTAACATCCAGTCTAAATCTTCCCTCTGCCAGTTTAAACCCATTGCCCCTTGTCCTGTCATTGCAAGACCTTGTAAACAGTCCCTCCCCAGTCTTCCTGTAGCCCCCTTCAGATACTGGAAGGCTGCTATAAGGTCTCCTCGACGCCTTCTCTTCTCCAGGCTGAAGAGCCCCAACTCTCTCAGCCTGTCCTCATAGGAGAGTTGCTCCAGCCCTCTGATCATCTTTGTGGCTACTAAAGAATCTTGGAAATGTAAGTAACTATTTTCATCTATCTCCCCAGAAGCATTACCTTAGCCTTGAGGACCTGACCATATTTATGTGCAGCACTGTATTGTTTTCTGCCAGGTCTTCTATAGCTTTTATGTACATGTCAGGGTGCCCTGCATTTGAATACAGACTATCTGGAAAAAAATAATACATAAAATTAAAGGGCATAGTTATTTGGAATCTGTTTGAGTTAAACAAGATGAGTTCCAGAGGTCCTTTCCAGTGTCAACCATTCTTTGTCATCTTGCTCCAAACACACAAATGCATCTGTTCTTAAGAACGTGCTTCTGTAAGTCTTTGTTTTCTTGCATCACTCACTTCAGTATTGTTTTCCTAGGGAGGGGAGTGCCATGAAGTGAGGTTTCCAAACCTATCAGGTTCACAGCCTCACAGAAAAAGGAAAGTGATGGAAGAAAAAGCCCATAACAGCAGCAGCAGCAGCAAAATTGAGGTGTTTCAGCAACAACAAAATCACCCTTGCCTTAATCCAGTTCATCACACCATCAAAATTAATCCCTAGCAAACTTGGGATAAAACTTTTGAACACAGAAGGCTCCTTTAGAGGCGTGGGACTGTAATGAAGCATCTGCTGTGCTGAATGCACATAGATGTGACAGGAGTTGAGAAAAAAAAGTGTTTAAGGAGACAACAAACACTACCTAGCAACAAGCACACTGATGAAAATTAACTACTGTGACACAGAGCACAAAATGAACATTCAAAATTTCCAAAGCCACTGTGTAAGACACCTAAGACTATTGACTATTGGTTCAGTAGTGCTGCTTTGGGACATGTTATGCATGTTGTTTGCTTTAACAGAACAGGTACAAATTAACACATCTCTTAATATGCTACAGGACCACATAACGCCTTTACTAAGCTCTGTAGGGGCCTATTATACTATTGCTAAGGACATTACTGAAGCATGTAGTGGTGCAAAGGTGTCTTCAGAACACAGTAAAGTGTAATACAGGGATCTTTCAACTACTTTTGGACAGATTGGTGTATCCCTAAAGCACAATGCCCTACCACCCACTGGTTGTAATTAGGGTTCTGAGGGCAAGAGAGAAAACTTGGATCATAAAGACCTAGCACATGGCTTTTGGCCCCACCAATTCAACACAATGAGTTATCTGTTCCTAATTTATCTTACCTCCTTTGTATTGACACAGCCTCTTGCCATGGTAGCTTTCCTTTTACACAGATGAATATATTTGTAAGAAACTTTTCAAATAGGGACTAGCATTTAGGTCTCTATTTGTACATCATGGCATACAATGAACAATGGAAGCATGTCCAGAAATCCTAAGTTGTGCCACATGTGAAATAATAATTTATAGTACCATTATTCTATGCTCTGTTTTAGAATTATTATCTCCTTCACTCATAGCATCAGTCATATAGTCTATTTCCCAGTAAAGAGACATAAACAAAGATAAAGTAAAATAACAACAGCTGCCAATTTAGGGTTATTTCCACCCATGAACTTATGTTCCAAGTGTACTTTTCACACTTATTTATTCTGGGCTGGGAAACAAAAGTAAAACAAATTATACCTCCTTTGTTTTCATACATTGAGATCTGTATTTATCATTACTAAGCCAGTGATTTAGTCAACCCAGAGGGATGCCAAGAAGCTTGCACAGCAAGAACAGAATGCTGCCCAGAATAAGTGAAATAATAGCTACCAAATGCAAGCCTCTTAATGGGAGCTGGAGAAAAGGTCACATAAAGTTTTCAGAGAAATTAAATGCCTACTGTTTTGAGCAATACTCTTTATTTTGACATAAGTTGGTAATATTGCAGAGAAAACTTTTGAAAATCTGGAAGGTGCTTTGAAGGCAGCGACCCTCATAATGCAAAACTACATTTGACACTTCTGAGCCCACATATTGCAGCCAGCTTGTGTAAAACTACTCCTTCCTCCACCACAATGCAGAAAGGGTCTCATTCCTGCAAAGTATTCAAAAAAAAAAAAAAAAAAAAGTTTGAGTAACACAGAAGGATTATTTTATTTCACAAAGACAGTAAAAAGTTTGCTGTTTTTTTCCAGTTAATATTTAAGTTACATAACTGGCTGCAGTCTCCACAGTGTCTGAGAGCATCATAATTGTTTAATATTGACCTTAATCACCAGTCTGCAAGATGTAAAAAATGCATTTTTTCTTATTTTACCACTGGGATATTTTTTAATGTTCCAAGTGGTTCTAGTTGATGATATTACCACTGAACAGTATTTGATAATCAAACACTGTTTTGTTTTTTTCTTGTTTATTTGTTTTTGAGGTTTGGGGTTTGGGGGTTTATTTTTGTGTTTGGTTGTGGTGGGGTTTTTTTTGTTGTTGTTGTTGTTGTTGGTGGTTGGTTTGGTTGGTTGTTTGTTTCTGTGTTTTGGGTTGGGTCTTTCTACATTTATTATTGCTGTTTTCCACAGAGAGAGAGAGATTTCATAAAATTATTGATGGGAAAATATCTGAAATACAGGAAGAAACCTCTGCATGCTGTAGCTAAATATTCACCAATAAATTGTGTGTAGCCTGAAGCATTTCCACACACTGAGATAAGCTGACAAGGAGACCAGAAGAGCTCAAAAGCTTGGAAACTTTCTACTGGGACACCTGGAATGGTCTTACTGCTAAATCTTATCCTGTAACCCTCTGGGACGGTGCAGTTACAGTGGGCCAGAATCACACAGTGTAAAAAACTTTCAAAATACTACTAGTAGAGATATGTAACTCATCATGACCTGAGAGAAACTTGAATAAAAATACCTGACATTCTGAGAGTAATCCAACTTCACTTTCTCTCTCTTCATTACACACACACAGAAAGCAGAGGTGGGTCTGAAAGATTTCACACACTTTCCAATTAGCATAGGATAAAGGACCAAGGCTGTGGCAAAAAGGGATGCAGACTTGTCTGTAGTAATGGATAGCAAGTTAATACTTCTTAAGAGCAGAGCAGAGCTCACTGCAATATGTCAGCACTAGCTTGCATACAGACCCCCTTGCTCTGGTAGCAGTGTGAGTATAACATCACACAATAAAGGTAATAGTTCTTCTGCATCTGGACTTGTTTATATCCAACTACCTTGAGTTTTTATACTGTTGGATGCAAAGGTGAAATTATAGAGATGGAAAGACTCCTTTCAGGAAAAGAAAAGAAAACTGAATCACATAAAACATTTTTTCATTCATCTGTTTTTTTTTCTTTGTTTGTTTTTCTCCCTAAACTTTAGTAGTTGTGCTTTCTAAAGTTGTCTTCCCCCTCAAAATAAATTATTTTTCCAGTTCCCTAACCTATTCATTTATACAGTTGGTGTATTTTAACCGTTATTCTGTTTCCCTTGACATCCAAAGTGCTCTGTATCACTGTAATCAGCCAATACTTTTTTTTCTTTTTTCTTCTTTTAAAATATTCCTGAGGAAATAAATTTCAGTAGCAGTCAGACATCTTATTTGCTTGTGCTGCTTGAATTCTTATGTTTAGCTCTAGTATAGCATATAAAGGTTTCTGAAAAAAAAAAAAAAAAAAAC
>WBNM01009566.1:0-32270 GCA_013399055.1 Ramphastos sulfuratus | reverse complement strand
GTCTGACCAGAGCAGAGCAAAGTACTGGAATCATCTTCTGGCCATGCTTCTTTTGGTGCAGGCCAGGATGCAACTGGCCTCCTGGGCTGCAAGTGTGCATTGTTGGCTCATGTCCAGCTTATCCACCAGTACCCTCAATTCCTTTTCTGCAGGGCTGCTCTATATCACATCATCCCCAGCCTATATTTGGTTTCCTGACCTAGGTGCAGGACCTTGCACTTGGACTTGTTGAACCTCATGAGGTTCACCTGGGTCCACTTCTCCAGGTCCCTCTGGATGACATCTCAACCCTCTGGCATATCGACTGCACCATTCAGCTTGGTATGATCTGCAAACTTGCTTAGAGTGCACTTGACCGCACAGTCTCTATCACTGAAGAAGATATTAAACAGTACTGGTTCCAATACAGACCCCTGGGGTCAGTCACCTCCATGTGGAAATCAAGCTATTGACTGCTACCCTCTAGATACAACCATCCACCCAATTCCTTATCCACGCAACAGTCCACCCATAAAATCCATATTTCTTTAACTTAGAAAGGTGTTGTGGGGAACTATGTGTCCGAGGCCTCTCAGAAGTTTAAGTAAGTGACATCCATTGCCCTTCCCTTGTCCACTGACGTAGTCACTTCATTGTAGAAAACCCACTAGGTTGGTCAGGCAGGACTCGCCCTCTGTAAAGCCATGCTAGCTGTCTCAAATCACCTTCCTGTCCTCCATGTGCCTTATCAGAGCTTCTAAGAGAATCTGCTCCATGATCTTCCACCGAGGTGAGTCTGACAGATCAGGTAGTTCCCAGGTTCCTCCTTTCTACCCTTTTTAAAAATGGGTGTAATGTTTCCCTACTTCCAGTCACCAGGGACTTTACCTGACTGCCAGGACTTTTCAAATATCACAGAGAGCAGCTTTAGAACTGCATCAGCCAATTCCTTCAGGACTCTGGGATGCATCTCATCAGGTCCCATAGACTTCACAGAATCACAGAATTGTCAGGGTTAGAAGGGACCTCAAGGATCATCTAGTTCCAAACCCCCTGTCATAAGCATGGACACTTTCCACTAGATCAAGTTGCCCAGAGCCATATCCAGTCTGGCCTTAAAAACATCCAGGGATGGGGCTCCCACCACCTCCCCGGGCAACCTGTTCAAATGTCTCACCACCCTCGTGGTGAAGAACTTCTTCCTAATGTCTAGTCTAAATCTACCCTTCTCTAGCTTGGATCCATTTTTCCTAGTCCTATCACTACCCAACTGATGCAGCCCAGGATACAGTTGGCTTTCTGAGCTGCAAATTTCCACTGGCAGCTCATACTGAGCTACTCATCCACCAGCACCATCAAGTCCTTTTCTTCAGGGCTGTTCTCAAGCCAGCCACTGCCCAGCCCATATCAGTGCCTGAGATTGCCGCAACCCAGATGCAGGATCCTACACTTCATCTTAAACCTCATGAAGTTGGCTTGGGCCCACCTCTCCAGCCTGTCAAGGTCCCTCTGGATGGATCCCTTCCCTCCAGCACGTCAACTACACCACACAGTTTGGTGTCATTGGCAAACTTGCTAAGGGTGCACTCAATGCCACCATCCATGTCACCGACAAAGATTTGGAACAAGACTGGTCCCAGTACTGATCCTTGAGGGATGCCATTTGTTACTGGCCTCCACTTGGACATGGACCCATTGACAGCCACTCTTTGTGTGTGGCTGTCAAGCCGGTTTTTTATCCACTGAGTTGTCCATCCATTGAAGCCATGTTTTACCAGCTTGGAGACCAGGATGCAGTGCAGGACAGTGTCAAAGGCTTTGCTTAGGTCCAGATAAATGATGTTGGCTGATCTCCTGCTGTCTTTTGATTTTGTGACCTTGTCATAGAAGGTCACCAGGTTTGTCAGCCACAATTTGCCCTTGGTGACGCCATGTTGATTGCACCCAATCACCTTTTTGCCTCCAGGAGGATCTGCTCAGTGATCTTACTGGGTACAGCAGTGAAACTGGCTGACCTATAGTTCGCCAGATCTTCCTTCTTTCCCTTTTTGAAAATGGGGGTTATGTTTCCCTTTTTCCAGTCAGTGGGGACTTCCCCAGACTGCCATGTCTTTTGGAATACAATAGAGACCTCGTCTTCCAATTCTTCAGTACCCATGGGTGTATCCCATCGTATCCCATGAACTTGAACAATCTCAGCTTCTTCAGATGGTCACAAATCTGATCATCACTTACAATGGGCAGTTCCTTCTTCCAGCCTCTGCCATTATCTTCTGTGATTTTAGGAGCATGCCTGGAGCTGTTGCCGGCAAAGACTGAGGTAAAAAAGTCATTGACTTACATATGCTTAGGTTCCTCAGATGGTCTTGAACCTTGTCTTCACTTACAGTGGGAGAGACTTTGTCTCTCTGATCCTCATTTTGTGCTCCTTCAACTCAGAAAGTGTGAGGAGAGAGGCTGCCAGTAAAGAACAAGGTAAAAATGTTCTTGAGAATCTCAGCCTTCTCCTCATCTGTTGTTACTAGCTCACCATTCCTGCTCTTAAAGGGGAGAGGCACGTGTTATTTAACTTTCCTTTTCTGATTCACATACCTGCAGAAGCCCTTCTTGTTATTCTTCTCACACCTTGCCAAGTTCAGCTTCAGTTTCACCTGTTCCTGCTTGAACTGCCTGTGCAGTTCCTTCTTGCCTTTTAATTTGATGAGCACATCTGGGTTCAGCCATGCTGGTCTCTTCCCTTCCTTTCCTGATTTCTTGTACCTGTGGATCAAGAGCTCCTGCACTCCAATTGAAAGTCTCCTTAAAGGTCTGCTGGCTCTATTGTGCTCCCTTGTCCCTGAGGACCACGTCCCAGAGGGTCTCATTGACTTAACTCCTTGAAGAGCTGGAAGTTTGCTTTCCTAAAATTCAGGGTCCTGACTATGCTCCTTGTTTGCTTTGTATCCCTTATGACTGTAAACTCCACCAGTGCATGATCACTGCACCCAGACTGGTTCCAATCTTGACATCCCTGATGAGCTTGCCTGTATTGGTGACTATTAGACCCAGGAATCGCATCCCCTCAGGTAGGGCTGTCTACTTCCTCTGTTAAGAAGCTACCATTGAGGTATTCCAGGAGTCTCCTGAGCTGTCCACAGCTTGCTGTATTTCCAGTAGATGTCACATTGGTTGAAATCCACCAGCAGGATGCCAGCCTGTGAGCAAAATGCCTTCTGCAGGTGGAACAAAATGGCTTTGTCAGTAGGCTCCCCTTGGTCAGGTGGCCTGTAGAAGACACCAATCACAAGGTTCCACTTGTTGCCTCGGTGTCTAATTCCTACCCATAAGCATTCGATTTCCTCTTGGCTGTTCTTTAGGGACATCTCTTCACATGCTATCCATTTCATAGCATAGAAGGCAACACCTTCTCCTCTCCTGTCCGTTCCGAAGAGTTTGCAGCATCCCACCAAGTTTTAGTAATGGCCACTATATCACAGCTTTCCAGCATTGTAGCTTTGAAGTACTTCTGTTTGCTAACTATGTTGCATATATTCATGTAGAGGCACTTCAGCTGGGCTGTCAGCCATGTCACCTTCCTAGAGAAACATCTCTCAACTTCATTAAGGTATTTCACTAATGTTCACTGCCTCAGGAGCCCCTGGCTCATCTCCACAAGACTTTGAGTGTACAGCAGTGTATAGAAGAGCTGTGACAGAGGAAGAGATCTCATCTGAAGCCCATTATTTTTGTGTTAACTCCGACAGCAAAGACTCCAGGGCTGCTGCGTCTATACAGATGCAATCTGAAATTAGCAACATAACATCAAAGATAGCCAAAAGCAAACTTTGAAAAGCTACACCATTGTATCTATTTTCTTCATTAATTTAATTCATCCATCCCAGAGTTCCTAGTGAGATGATTTTCATCAAAAATGTATCATGTTTTTATAGAAACTCATATCTTGGCACATGCAGGGTGCTTTTGTTATTTTTCTTTATGTGGGCCAATTCCAATAAAGAAGAAAACCTTAAAAGTTACCAAATTTTTTTGACTTGACCTCTTGGTTGTACCAACTCAGTTTCCTGCACACATCTCAACTCAATGCACTAAACCAACCTCTAGACTGATCTCAAATCTCAAGTTCCTTTTATTTCTTCAGTATATTTTAGTCTAACAATATATCGTTTCACAATAGTACCTCATTCCACATTTAGTATCAAGACATTCTAAGTCCTTAAAACTGTTTAGAAGAACATTTTGTTGGCTTCCTTCAAAATGAAAGAGTTTTGAGGGGAGTTTTGAACATGTCACTCTTTCAGACTTCAGCATTTAAAAATCTGAGAAGGGCACCTTAAGAAACAAAGCTTCAAGTCCTGCTGTTTCTACTGTGAGCCTAGAGTTTCATCAGTATTTTCAACAATGAAATAAAGCTTCACTATGATTTTGAGAGAGATGCAAATGCTGTTTCTCTACAGACTGACTGCACTGAAGAACAGAAGTACCAAAGTTCTGCCACTACAGCACTGACAATTTGCTACCACTTGCCTCCTCTGCAAGAATCCACTTGCTTCCAAATCACAGCTCATTCCCAAGTCAACACTTTTAGCAGTGGGGGAAGTCCATAACAGAAAGCACAACTAGCAAGACATCACTGATACAAACAGTCCAACAAAGGGTTAAGACCATACACGCGCAAAGCACACGCACATGTATTTTGACTTGAGCATGTGTAAAACAATCTGACATCAACTGGACTTAGTGGAACACTTACAAGCTTTGATAAGTAGTTTCATTCAACTCGAGCTTGGCTACATCAGAGCTTTTGTCAAAGTTTCAACTGCTTAGCTGGCACTCCATCACAAAACCATTACTGACTCTGAAAACTAAATCAATCTTTCACCACAGACTTCAGATGCTGTATCTCCTAATACTGACAAAATCTCCACCCACTCCAGAAACAAAGAGAGTCAAAAATTATTGGAAAGTCTTCTAGCTTTCTTGCTTATACTTATGGCAAAACTAAGGCAGGCAAGAATATACTTGGGTCAAAGTTGTTCTTATTAACAGAAAGAGTATAAAAATGATAATGTCGAAATACAGCATTTTAATATTATACAAATATTGTCTTCATTGATGAAAGTATATCCTTCTATCAAAAATGCAACACTTAATATACCAATGAAGCTACATATCATTTAGCTTAAACTGCTAGTCCAGTAGGCCCTTGCATATGAAGACTGCACCCAGTGTTGTTCTCATTATGAAGCAGAGCTTACCACACTATTAAGTTCACAACTAATTTGTAATCAGTAAATAAACTGAGGATGCAATTTGTTGCACTTTGCAACTAATCACAAACACTGAACTTACTTCTTCGATACACTTATCTTTTTCAGTGGAAAGACAGGGTTTCTGGTTAAGACTGGCTACTTAATGAAATAAAATTTAAGTAGTGAATGAAATTATACTTACAGAAGGATAACATTAGTAAAAGCTTTTCAATTACATTACAGAGGGGGATGAAGTCATAACTAAAACTTCATGTATGTCATATCTACAAAGACAGCACAATAGCTGCAATCATATAAATAGATAGACACCAGATTCAGGAGTAGTTGTTACCAAATACAGCAGGTGTCCACAGGCAGCCAGCAAGAGCACAGAAAGTGGTACCTAGCTGGCACCAGTATTTGTATTTGTTTCCAGATTTGTTTCCACAGGGAAATAACAGTGCCTGCTGAGTTGTTATACAGTTGCTTTGCTGACTCAGTGGCCCAGAATTTCTTTAAGTCTATGCTTCTCAATATCAACAACAGATTTTTATATTCCTACACATACATAAGCTTGTGCAATACATAATCTTCCTAAAAGCACCCCTTCAAAATAGATAGCAAATATGTTTGATATCAGATTTTTGGTTCTACAAAGCAAGTGAACATGGCTAGACACTACTTCACACTCTACAGAACTTCTGCATTAACCATCACCTTATATCGCTATTAAAATGCAAATACTGTACTCTAGTTAATTTTCTTTTACAAAGTCTTTGCATTTAAGTTTCACAAAATATTTTTCAATTAGTAAGGTTGTTTTGCTTAGTGGCAATCTCAGCGTCTAACATTGCTTGCAGTGTGACCACCTTCGGTGTAGTGGTAACTTGCTGAACATGTATTTTAACCAATTCTAACTTAAAATGCCTTTCTGACACAACTTTCCATGTCTGACTAAGTGGTACTGAGATTGGTTTTAAACATTTAAAGTTGATTCAGATACAAGGCTTTATCAGTTTAGAGTATGTTCTGCAAGGGATGAGAAGAAATCAAAGCTTAGTTTTTTGGGGGGTTTTCCTACTATTTGAGCATAAATGAAATTACAACTATTTGATGTTTGTGGAAAGAAAACAAGAAACACATTTTACTTGAGCACTGATTTCACTGTTCTCTTGTTCTTTCAACCACAAAATTTTGTAATATGGCCATCTCTCATCTTCAATTCCCTACAAAGATTATTGGCAATTATCATATGTGCTATACTTTAAAGACCCCATCCTTTCAAACTTCTACCGTCATTCAAAAGTAGCCTTGAATTCTGTGATAAAAGATAGCATTCTCAACATTTTTCTTCTAGAACTTTGCAATACCTTTACAAACTTTTTTTTTTTTGTTTTGTAAACAAACTATTCCATTTTCTAACATAGAAGCAATCAGCTTCATAAAAGGACCCAAACTATGATTTGCATGTTAACTGTTTTAACATTCAGTAACTCTGGCAATTGTTGTGTAATACTAACATATTAAAGATGATTACTCCCAAATGCTTCGTTATCATCATTAAGGTACATTTGTAAAAATCTTATCTTCGAGTAAAATATTTACCACATGGTCACAGAAACCAAACATCTTTGACTTACCACTTACGATCATTGTACATTCTATTAATTCTGTCCCATTCTGCATTCAGCTGGGTCAGTGCATCTCCTATTTGCATTGCCTCAGGTCCAGATGCTTCTAATATAACATCAGGTTGCTTCTCGTGGATAACTGCAATTTGATCCCCAAGTTTATCCAAAACATCTTTTATGTTCTGCAAGCACAGTAAAGACAAAAAACATTAAACACCAGAAAGAAATTTTAAATAAAAATACCAGAGTATGGTTTCTTCAAAAATCACAGAATACTAGGGGTTGGAAGGCACCTCCAGAGATCATCAAGTCCAATCCTCCAGGATCACCTAGGACAGGCCGCACAGGAACACATCCAGGTGAGTTTTGAGTGTCTCCAGAGACAGAGACTCCACAATCTCTCTGGGTAGCCTGTTCCAGTGCTTTGTCACCCTTACTTTGAAGAAGTGTCTCCTCATGTTTCCAAAAATCAGTATTTACAATAAGATCATGACCATCAGCATCAGATTAAATCAGTCTTACAACTCTACTGAATAGTCCCACCACACTTCTTAAAGCATGTGTTCTTTTCAGGTTTTTCATGAAGGGTATGAAATAATCTTATATATCCAATCTGTTTGAGGTAAAAGGACACCATGCTTCTCAAAACAGCAGTATCTTCATTATTAAACCAATCTGCCTGCATCATGAAGACAGCATACATATTCCTTCTCATGTAAAAAATGAGCCAAAAAGTCACTTTGTTTCATGTAACTTCCCATATGCACAGAAGTGCAAAAGCATAAGCTATGAAGTTTTAGATTTAAATGACAAAGATAAAGCAGTACTTTGAAACTGGTGAAAAGATGATGTGAAAATATCTTTAAACTAGATGCTGTTGTGAGACTGCCTTGGCATTCAGAGGATAAATATTCCATGCTAGGAGTAGAATTTACCTACAGTTTTAAAACTTATAGAAATCCCGTGCTTTGCTATTTGCTTCTTTTGAAAACATCCTCAGAATATACCAAAATTTCAGAATCAGATTAAATCTCTACACCAAAATGGCATATTTTAAACCCACCTTAACATAGAGGTAAAACTACACTACACCAATCTGTATAGAATTTCCAAAAGCAATGATGTTTTTCTGTGGTAATCTCTGTCTTGTATTTCTTTGCATGCTCAGAATTAACCAGGACTCAACTCACATTCAGCAGTAGAATACACTATTTTCAAACATATTTTTCATCCCCTTCTGAGGAAGGGCAAATCCTTAACTACTACTATTACATTATTAATCACACTGTAAATGCACTGGCTGACAATGAGAAATGGGAGATTAAAATTGAGTACATATTGGCACTTTGCTAATCAGAACAGGTACTGCCTTGTGCTCTGATATATAGCTTCATACAGAAGTCAAGAGTCTCCCTTTCTCCCTATTCCTAAGAATTTTTTTTTTCCACGACAGAGATTAGCAGCAGTGTTAAGGAGATCAAGCAAGAACATAGGAGATTTACTTCAGCCTTTCTCTACATATCATGTATGCTATGTGATAAAAAAACACAACAACTTCTCTAACAAGGAGTTGAATTTTTCTCCATCAACCTCCCACCCAGTTTCCATGCTGTTCCACTCTGTATCCAGGCTCTGCATAGAAAGAAAAATTAGCCATAAAACTCTTGTTCAGTTTTCAATGCATATTGATCCAGCATATACTGAGTAAAAATATAAATACAGCTATACGGTTGCTACAGTAATCTTTTTTCTTCTGCTATTACCTTCCCTTCTTCCCTCAGAATACAATGCTTACAGATTCAGTACCTTCAGTGCATCTTCCTGAGTTGAAAAATCTTCATAGATGCCAATATTTAGCTCAGGTGCATTCAGCAGGAGTTCAACATCAGCCATGGCCAGCAAGACTTTGTTTATTTCAACCAAGTATTCAGCCGAAAAAGGTAAGGTCCTAACTTCTGCAAAGTGGCTTTTTAACCTCTGCTGGACAGGTGTTGCCTAAAACCATTAAAGTTCATTTTACATTTCACAGAATGATCAATTACATGAAAAAAAAAAAAATAATTAGCAAGGTATATTCAGATTAAAACAGAATTATAGAATGGTAAGGTTGGAAGGGACCTCAAGGATCATCTAGTTCCAACCCTCTGCCATAGGCAGGGACACCTCCCACTAGTACAGGTCACTCAAGGCCTCGTCCGACCTGGCCTTGAACACCTTCAGGGAGGGAGCATCCCCAACCTCCCTGGGCAACTTGTTCTATATTAAAAGACAAAACAAAGGCCTTCCCATCAAAATTACATCCTGCTGGAAGTCCAGCAAACTGTTTCTATATTTATTTTTAAAAGATAGAAAACTGTAGATACCATGCGTTGTAATGATCTTTTATCATTCTTTATTAGAACTCTGGTAGTGGGAAGGACACTGGTGACAATTAAGGTAAGAGAAACAATTCTGGAACTTACACTTCTTGATTGAGCCTTGTTAAAATTACAACCCACCATCTCCTTCCTTCATCATCAGGACTCAGAAGTTAATCTACTGAAGCAGCTTCCTCCCCCCCACTCTTTTCAGTAAGCATCATCACTCACATTTCCCAAACATTTTTTAAATTAGTGCTCCATCAGTACTACAATACACTTTTTGCAGCAGTTAAGAGACACTAACTCCTCAAGAGCTCAGCAGCTTTTACCTGCTCTGCCTGTAAGATTAGGCTATCTAGCCAAATACCATTTTGGCAGATAAAAAAAGCAAGAACAGTAATTTAATGCAGCTTCTTCTTAAATCATAACGATTCAGATCCAGGCCATCATTTAGGAAACCAGCTGCAAGACACTAAACTCTGCTGTGCCTGGCAAAGATAGCAGATGCAGGTGAAGCAAGTACTCCAAAAAACAAAAGCAGGTTTTTGCTTTCAAAAAAGGTATCTTGTGCAACAGGATTCTGTTACCGTCTCTGAAGATAGCCCAGTTCCTTAAAATCAGCAACAAAAAAAGGTAAGGCCACCACCAAATACTCAAAAATTCAAATAACTTTTAAGCCACCATCCTGTACTCAGTGAATTTGAGTCAAAAAAGACAGAGGGATTCAACTGTAAGATTTACTAATAGCTGAGAATAACTTTAAGGGCATGAAGAATAAATGCATGTTTTCAGTGATTTCAGCCAGTGAATTTTATTTGGCAGTTAATCTGCAAAAGCATAACTGACAAACAGTAAAATATTAAGCCCCACTAACAAGGCTGTTGACAAACACCTCCGCACATTTCCCAGCATTTTAAATATGTCAAATTAACTGGAACCTAACATATGCAGCATGTGTAATGTAAGAGGGAAAAAAAGAACTGTAGCAGAAAGGGTATGTTCACATATTCACCACTCAGGATTTGTTCTCATGCACTGAATGCTCCTATGGATTTTATCTGGTTTGTATTACTTTGGGGCTTTTTTGTTTGTTTTTAAAGTAGACAGCCATCCCCTTATTGAAAGTTAGGACACATTTGTATTTCCTCAAGACCTTTACCATTAAACATGGTACATTTTCAGTCACTCATTGCACTTCAAAGACATAGGAGGTACAGGCATATAAGCCTACCAAAAAAAAAAGTTAGAGAAGCGTAAAATACTCAGCACTGCATTTGATTCACTGACAATAGAGCCAGCAAGCGTTGAAGTAAAATCTGTAAATTCCTTTATATGCTTTAGCAACAAATCCAGCATCTCAGTCCCTAACACTCCCCCCAAATATATTTTCTTGAGGCACTGTAAATATTTTGTCAGCTTTGATCACTGAAATTTGGAACAAAAGCCCAAGGCTTAGACACTGGTGAGATTTCCTGTGGAACGAGAGACCCCAGCTGCTGAGAAATCAGACAAAGCTTCTTAAACTCAAAGTTGCTTTTCCCCAGCATGCAGAATAAGCCAGGATTTGAACAAACACCAGGATGCCTGCTGCGGCACAGCCACCTGCAACATCTTCACAAGGTCTTTTCTCTAACTTTCTATCATCCCACAAGTCCCATCTTCACACAGACAACAGTCCAGACTTCACCCAAATGAATAGGTCACTGGACTTTATTAACTTTCTATTTCATGCACATTACTTTATTTCCCATTGGAAAAAAATTAATTCAAGATTTAAACCAACATCTGTTGACATGCAGCAAACTTGTTCTCCACGTGTTGCCAAGACTGAAACTTTCTGCTTCCCCTGCACAGCCAGCCTGGGCTAGGTTACTGCTCCTCTGCAAAGCAGTGAATTACTCCTGGTGCTGCTCCTGCAGAGCAAACCTCATTGCTAATCTCCTCCAGATGCCTCCTATCAACTGAGATGATGTTTCCTCTTTTCATAACTCTACTTCATAAAGGTGAACATATGTAAGTGTTATAAACACATTACTGGTTTACTACTACAATCGAGTTTTAATTGTTCAGCTGTTCTCATACTGCAGACCAGCAGCTTCTACAATGTAGCATAATATACTAAAAATCAAAATAAAAAATAGAAGAGCAGAAGCTTGACTGTCTCACAAATCACACGCCTAAATGTTGCAGAAGTTGTTTTTTATCATTTTGGTTTGTTGGGTATTTTTTAGTTGCTTTGTGTTTGGTTGTTTTTAATTAACAAGAACAGGCAAATAAACTTCTTATACACAAAAAAAAAAAATCAATCAAGGATTACTTAGAAAATCTGACTTTATAGTAATTTTCTGCTATAATTTCAGTGACAGAGCATCTTTAAATATTAGGGAAAATATAGGATTGGAGGGAAAAGGAGAATATTTAGTAATGTATATGGATAAAATGGTCTCTCAATAAAGGTTGCTAAAAAATTAATAATTTGCTGGTTCCTTCCTATACTTAGCAACCAGTTTGACTTACAATTCAGAATTTGGTTTCAGATTTCCTTTCCCTTTTTGTCCATTTCAGTATGTTTTGAAACAAAACCTACCAAAAAGATTCAGCTCGGGGAGATAGCTCTGACTTGCTTCCAAGTTGATTCTGGAAAAATGACACCCAAGAAAATTTACCTTGCACATTTAACTACGTATATATTTTAACCTGAAGTGTTTGGATAGCCTAATCTCAGATTGCCACATAGTATTTGCCACCTCTGCAAATAAATAACCATTTGATTAGAGATGCTCACTTTGTAACCATTCCTTATGCCTTCTCTCAGTCAAAATATTTCAGTCTGTTTTCTAGAAAAAGGTTTTCCAAGCCTAAAATCTCATGTCCCTTTTATTTGTTCTTCTAGGTTAACTAAGGAAGTCAATAGGCAATGTATTTGCAGGCAATGTACCTAATGGTTCATATTTAAGTAATCAAGAACCTTCTTTATAAAAAGCACAACAGACAAATAAACATGTTTTCTTTATTGCTGGAATAACACTTCAAGAGTCTTCAAGATGGTGCCTGTGTTTCAGTTTATAGGAAGAACTGCACTGTGCCCAGAACAGCAAGTTCACTTACCATCTGCAAAATTATCATTTTCAGTTGAAAATAGTTTTCTAAAACTGCAAAAATCTCTCAGGAACTTTAGTCAACTAATTACCTCTGCAATTAGAGGTTTAATATTTCCTTTCACACATTTCAAGCCAAGTCACAATAGAGCAATTTAAGCAAATACTACAGCAAGGTTTTAAAAAAAAGGAAATTGACGAGAGACAAACTTCTGATGCAGGCTCTTTTAGCAAACAGATTTGTGCAAAGTAAGAGTTATTCAAAACTACCTGCTATGCAGAAAGGTAACTATTACTTCAGACACTGGACTCCATCATCCCTAGCAGCGCACATGAGATCCAACTACTTACAGATCCATACGTACCTACTTACATATATAGATATATGACCTTCAAGCACCATAAGTAAGTGCTGCTCTTCACACATTTACAAAACCACAAATAATACATAAAATCTTAATTGAAGTCTACTCTACAGCTTGATGTCTGAAATTTTTCCTCCCTGTTTGTTCACTTCAAACACTAGTTTCTCCTCCTCTGCTGACTGTATTTTCCTTACATTAAGGTGAGGGTTTGAGCCAGTTGTGCACCAGTGGGTCCAGGACTCATTTACTCCTACCCAGTCCTGTGTAGACATAAGTGAAGAGTACTGCAATTTGCTGTTTAGTAGTATGTGGGCTTTATGGATACATACAGGGTTTTCCTTCCTTCACCATCAGCAGACATTCCCTGCTGACTAGAGAAGAGAGGAGGAGGGTGTTCAGGCACCTATTAATACGTAGTAAATACTGAGAAGGCAGAGGAGGCACAGACACAAGAAGCAAAACCAGCAGTCTCTGAGTTTCGCAGCAGTAATGAAAATTGCTGCCATCCCTTTCTGAAAGCCTACCTGACACAGCCAGACTAGAAACTACATCTGGAATTATAAGGAGATTTTTATACAATTTCACTAATTTTGAGCAAAGATAATGTTTGGGTTTTTTTCCCCATCAACAGTCTACTGTAATTGCTATGGTAATCCATATTTACATGAAATTCTACAATCAGCACCCAGATATCATGAGGCAGTAATCCCAAAAATGGTCCAGTAGTGCCAGTATATCCCTAAGAAAGGGACCTTACAATAGGCAAAATGTCTTGCTTAGGAAATATCAGTCAACCTGCAATGAAACCAACAGTGACAAGGAAGACTGTCTGTAGCACAACTGGTCTGCTTCTTTTAGCAAAGTATCATCCAAATGCACCTTTTCCTGTTTTCAGTCTGGTAACTGATAGGTCAAACGGGAAAGCTGAATCATGCTGTTTCACTTTTAACTATGTATGGCTCCCTGTTTTCTTCTAGCTCCCCAGCGTGAGTCAGGTCCCAAGGAGCTCATGTGCAAAGCACACAGCACACCAGGAGTAACTGCTGAGGACCCAACAGAGCAGTTAGATGTCAGGCAGTTAAACAAACCCTGGGGCCATCTTTGCTGCCCAGCTTTGTGTGGAAGATTTAGTAAACAACCTGAAGAGTCTAATGAAAAGCCAATTTAAAAAGTGAACTGATACTGTATAGCCTGCATGACTGAGGACAGCAGACTGTCTACCACAGACCTGCAGCTATCACAGGCAGCTGAAGAGACACAGAACTAAGCTGTGAATAAAAAGCACCACATTATGATTTTGTGGTGTCTCACACAGAGCCAGTGCATTTTACCCCTGCCTCCAAGGTAATTGGTGCTGGGTTAAAAATACTACAGAGCAGTCAAAGAGAGATTGATTGGTTTTAATTATGAAGCTTCAGATGCAGAAACTAAGTAGTACTTGACAGATTGCCTAGCTCTCAAGCTTGTCCAAGAAATTATTTGGTGCTTTACATGGCTCCTCACAGTTATTGCCTAAAATATTAATATAATTACCACGCAGCCAAAGTGTTTTGAAGGATGAAAGTGATTTTTTTTTTCTTTTAATAAACCAATTAAAAAAAATTAAAAAAAAAAAAAAATTAAAAAACCCCCAAACACACACCACCACACTACAAAACCACCAAGCCACAAGGAAAACCAAAACAAACACATAATTATCTCTGTTCTCAGCAACTAAGACATATAGCTTTCTGGGCAGTAAATTTTAATCAGATCCTGACATCCTATTAAATCAGTTATCAAGATAGGCACACACACATAACACATAGCTCTTCTCATCAGATATATGTCAACCTTTGTCATTTTTATTAATCTTTGTTGTGTACAGTAGTATCAATCACAATGGTAATTATCACTCCCTAAGCACTTGAATCAGCAAAAGGCAGTGTCAGAGCAGTAACAACCACCCAAGCACAGGATTCTGAGCCTCAGATGAAGATTTTATCATGCCTGCACTAACCAGACATTGAATAAGTCTATTTGAGCCAGGGCATCAAAATGAGCTAAGCAGAATACCCATAAGCAAGGTTGACAAGAGAAATTGTCCTAATTCTATCATGTCCAGAGCCCACTCTGTGCCTGACAGCTGAGCTAGTCTGGACCTATGATGACAAATACCTAACTAGTATACAAAGGTAATTTCCAAAGGATAAATGAATGCTGCCATTTTGAAAAGATTTGTTTCCAAGGAGGTGTTACAAGAACAGCCATAAAAACTTAGTATCATCTCTAAAGCTCATTCAGTATTCACTGTTTGCTGTAAGAATAAAAGGCTCATTCACCTGTAATTTTTGTTCACCTTCCACACTTTGTTGCCCTGGCAGACAGTGCTCAGCCTCATTCAGCCATTTCATTAGGCTGTCATGTTCCTTCTTATACTGGGAAAACACCGGAGATAGTTCCACCACCTGCCTCCTTTGAAATGACCTGCATTCCTACAATCCAGTGTATTGGGAAAAAATGGTGTAAGAGGGAAAGTGAACAGAATAGATCTTACTTGAAAAACAGAAAATACTCGAGGGATTGTTTTGAAGAAGCAAATTCCAGAACACACAACATACTAGAGTCCACAATTGCTGAAGCTACCCTCTAGAGGAAGCACAGGAATTCAAGAGCAGACTCACATTCACACAAATTTCTTCAGCTGAGGACTCAGTGAATGTGCTTGTGTACACATGTCTATGTAGTCACTCCACAAACCCTGGTGGTGGAGGACCAGACAAGTGAGGCAAATGCCTAACTATCTGCACCCACCCACCTGTGTAAATACATATAGGGTGGCCCTCTGTGAAGCTCAGAAAGATTTTAAAAATCAAAAATTACTCCCCCAAAACTCTGGAATGGCAAAACTTGTACTTTGGAGTTGCAAAGATTTGGAGTCAGACAGCATGTATGCACATTTAACTCTTCCCCAGAGAATCTTATACACAAAAAATTTTGAAGTCATAGCCAGGTTGTAAGTATAATACCAAAGAGAAGATTGCATAAATGACCTTTAACTGTAGTAACTACTATGATCATACCTGTGCACTGTTATACTTTTTCTGCAGAAGCAACAGTTGTATGCGGATCTTCTCCCTCTTATGGTCTTCCATAGGCTGCTGTAACATATGTCCTCCTCTCTGTAAAAATTCTTCAACCTGAGCTCTTTCTTGATCCAGCTAAAATTACAGAAGTCTGTATTATCTATAGAAAGCTGGTTTCCAAAGTTAATCTATTACTGCTCACGTATTAACTGTAATGGTACCAAATTGTTACATGACAAACTGAAGCTGGGATTCTTCTCCACAACTACTAAATCCTAAAATCCAACTTAGTCATCCCAAAAACTTCATAAAAAGAGATGCCCTGCAGGAAGCTCACTCTATGAGCCAACTGTCAGTAGCCACAGAAAGGGGGTGTTATGATTTCAGCTCCATTTCTGTTCTAGACATTCTTGACAATAAAAAGCAAGCTTAGAGCTAAATAGAAAGAAAATATAATAAATATTAAAAAGCAGAAAGGGAATCATATGTTCTAGAACAATAGGTCCTTCCATGGAGGCCTTTTAATATTGTTTTCTATAGTATAAGTCTATAGAAAATAGCACATAATATTCAACTGTCCAGCTCAGTTTATAGCATTTCACGTGCTTAAACAGAAGACAGATGAGGTAGCCTGGCAGGCCTTTACTCAGTTTTGTAGCCAACAAGTGGACATGGTACCAACAAATTATCACAGTTTTATACAGCTGAATTGCAGAGCCTAAACAGGAATTAAAAAAACCAAACAACAGAACAACCAACCAACCACAAACAAATTTTGCTTCAAGTTCTTATTTGGACTTTCTATGAGCCATATTGCAACACTTCCATTTGCACCTCATATCACAAGCATCCAGTGACCTCACCTATGCACTATAACTCAACATATCAGATCTCCATTTCAAATTTGAAGCAAAAAAAAAAAAAAAAAAACCTACTCAATGCTCCAAATTGCTGAATACATACTTACCGTCTCAGTTGCATTAAGTAATCATTTCAGACAGATATAGAGAAAGTTTTGTGCCACATAAAGAAACTTTTCTGTAAAATTAATAATCAGCTACTCTTAACAGAAAAAAAGAAGATAAATGCAAAGTCAAAGATCACTACCTGAATTGTGTAAAACCCACAACGAAAATATAGACTGATGTGTGACCAGTTATTTTCACTGTATCAGCCAACAAGCAACAGCTATGAGAAAAGCATGGGAAAATTGTGCAATCTAGAAATTCTCTTCATCATCCACTCCCATCTTTAAAAGATTTTCTCAGAATTCCCCCTCAAACTGTCACTGAATGTAAGAATGTAACACGCAGACAAAACAGAAAGAGAGTTACTCAGTTATTTAATTATTTCATTGCTCACAAACCTTTTCATCTTCCCCACTCAACTCCAGATGCTTTTCCACAATTTTTAACATATTCTGTATGTCAGTCTCAAACTTTTCCAGGTCTGGAAAAGCTCCTCTGACCTCATGGGACTCTGACATGACAGGAAGTCGTTCTTGTCCAACAAGCATCTACAAAGCAAAATAAAACTGTGTCCAAGCTGAAAATTTTGTCTGCGTCACACAGTTTGAATTTTTAAACAAATTCTTTAGGCATGTAAGTTTGCATGACCATCAAATATCAGCATAAAAGCACTACAAGAGTTGTTAGATTTAACACCGAGAGTTAGCTTGGACACAGTATCAATAGATATTATCAAGCTTCTATCTTTAAACTTCAGTCTGAGCATTTTGGTCTCAAAACAAAAAGCTTCCAGTTCCATTAGCTTATGGTGTTCTGTAGCTCATCTATGAACTGCAATATATACATTTTTCCAAATCTATAAATAACACACAATTAGTTACAAATTTTTCCTTGAAACTCAAGTCATCATCTGTTACTCAGCTACAAAAAGCAGTTGGTATAAAAAAAAAAAAAAAAAAAAAAAAATCAGTCTGTACATTTTTCACATGTAAATATCTAGACTTAATAGAGAATCAAAAGCGGCAAAGCACTGATCTAACATAAAACTCTATCTCCTTAAATATATCTGCCATCATTTCGGGATAAACCTCCCCAAGAACGTTTTGGGGCTCACACATCCTCACCTTGGCACTTTTGATGTGCTGAGAGACCTTATCAAAGTTACGGTTTAGCTCTGCCAGTTTGGGTTCAACAAGCTCCCGGCACGAAACGCCCCGACCATTCATTAGGATGAGAGCCTGGTCACGCACATTGTCCACTCGAAGACTAACATCATCTAATTCAGATATTAAGCGCTAAAAGGTGAAAGAAATTGCAAATGGTTACCCCAGGAAAGGAAAAAACTTATTTAAAGATAACAAACAAAAACCACTCGGGGGAAAAAAAAGGTAAATAAATCACAACACAGAACAGACAGCAAACCTGCCTTGACCTCATTAAGAATCCAGAAGCAGTTACTGAAAGCAACTTTTCCTACCATCACAGTTTCCTCCTTTTTGCTTGTTGACGACTTCTCAATCTCATCCAGCAAAGCTTCGGCCTGATACAACCAAGTACTTATGTGGGCAACATTTTCATCAAAAATTTCCAGCTGGCTCTGATGATTCTGAAAAAAGACAACAAAAATGTATCAATGTGAGAAACTTAAAAACACAACGAAAAAATCCATCAAGAAGCCAGTACAAAAATCAAAAAACGCCCTCACAAGAAACTTAAAAGGAGATGACTTTGGAAAATACACATTTAAAATTGATTGTGTCTTTCACCTTCAATAAATATTCACGAGAACTCAATTTTCATTCCAGATCCTTTGATACAATCCTTCCCAAGTCATAGAAAGGGAAACAAATAGCTGTGAGGGTTTCTCCAAATAAAAAACAGACAAGATATGGCCAGACCACATTATCTCAGTAAGCATGGAAAACCCTCTTTTTTTAATTGTCACTAGTCAATACAGCAGTTCACATTATGTATGATGGTTATTTTGGTTGTTTTACAAAAAAGAAGGGGATTACACCAAAACCTAAAAACTGATAGTCAAATTTTGATATTTTACTGATTACATTGAAATATTTCTTCCTCTTAAAAAAAGTTACCACATTGTGGACATGTTAATTATATTTGCTTTTATACACAGTCAGAAGTTGTAACATTAACTACGACAGACAGAAACAACACATTATTCAGTGAGACAAAACAAAGCTATCAGATTCAGAAGTACCATCCTGCCTAAACACAGAGCTGCTTATACCAAAAAAAAAAAAAGCCAAAACCAAACACAAAAAATGAA
Source organism: Ramphastos sulfuratus (assembly GCA_013399055.1). NCBI lineage: Eukaryota > Metazoa > Chordata > Aves > Piciformes > Ramphastidae > Ramphastos > Ramphastos sulfuratus. Next base: position 13,265 of record WBNM01009566.1, on the reverse strand, counting down.
AAATCTTTGATTTTTTTTAGACCTACAAAGGGAGAGGAAGTAAGAGGAAGAAAGAGAAAGAATGCCTGTGATTGCTCACTATATCAACATCAAGAAATTTTTATCTTCACCTAGTAAAAGCATAATCTAACCTAACAAAGTCAACACAAAGACAATATTTGTCACCAAATATGAAAATAATTTGGAAAGTTTTCAGTTGTGGATCATCCTTACAGCATTTACGAATAAGGGTCTGTCTACCTGACTACTACTAATGTGGATATAATTTATTATGAAATAGTACAACTAGCAGTAGGCACTGGGGGCAGGATGCACAAGGCTTACCGTGTAGGTATACATCAAAGCTTCCACAATGTCAATCAGTATTAGAAACTGCTGAAGGTGAATTGTCTTAACCGAACAACATGGAAAACATCAATCTGATACCAGCATCAAGCATAGACCATTTCATATCCATTTCACCAGATTTGTTGCTTTAGACTGTATAAAATGTTTAGTCTTCCATTCACTCATCCAAACATGCTGTTGGCCCCAGCTAGCATAGTCTTAAACTTTGCAGTTATGGGCTACCTTGAATGAGCAATAGGCTGACAGAGGGTCCTGGATGCTGAACACCTCTAGAAAATTATCCATTAAACTGCCAATGCATCTGAACCTCAAGACTATCTATTGACACAAAAACACTATTCATGCCAGACCTGGCACAGGGGTTTCTTTCAGGCTGAATGAAGAGCAAAGGAGCCTCATGGAAACCAATTCATTTGGGCCAGTTCCTTTTGTCTTCTACTTGCATTAATAAATTCATGAGATTATATAAACTTACACAGAATGCACAGGATCTCACTCCTGGTTTGTAAATAATTTACGAAAGAAACAACACTTCCATAATCTGGTGGATTTTTCCTCTCATTTTATCGTGGCAGAATCAGGTACTACTAATTAATGACAAAACCCACTAGTAGTTTTACAAATGCTTGCATGCCCCTTGACCCACTCTGTGATGGTAGATGCCCCCTTTAAGGATAAAGTTATTTCTATGCATTAGCATAAAAATTTCTAGCAAGAATTTTGAGAGTTAAATAATAAACAGATGCAAAAGGCTAGCACTATTCATGTAGCAGAAGAAAAAATGGTAAAACATCACCAGGCAAGAGGTAAAACTACATTAATATGTAAATAAAGGCATAAGGTTAAAAATGTAATAGCATATAATGGGAGGAAGGAAAGGAAGAAAGATAAAGAAATAAAAACAGATATGTGAAAGCATATGCTGGATTTTCTATTGAAAAGAGGAACTACATGACAAAATCTAGGGAGAATAAGAACTTAGAATAGAGTCATAACCCTGAAGCCAGAAGGAAGAAAAAGGCAAAAGAAAGGCAGAAAAAAGAGAGGCAAAACAAAGCAAACGAAAAACACAAAACAAACACACACAAATCAACTTTAAACTAGCTTTATTCTCTACAGCTAATCAGGTAACTCCTACTAGGTCAAGTTAATGCTCTGCCTGGTATATTTACATATTATCATGATTTTCATCTCCTACCCACTGAACAATACTACTAAAAAGTGCACGACACCATCTAAAACACGTGCAGAAGAGCTCCCCACCTTCCTCATTGTATATACCTCATGAGTCACCTCTCCATCTACATAACTACTAGATATCCATTCTATATTCCTGTAAGTCTGTGAGGCATCATTGAAGCTTAGCATCACAGCAAAGTGACACAAGTGAAAACTGCACCAGCTGCAGGACTGTGCAGGAAGAACCACCCTGTTTCTCACATGTGTAACTCACCAATAAGGTGTCACACCAGTCCTCAGTCCAGGTTCGAACTCTGCTCCAGCCAGCATTAAGGACACACAGCTTCTCTTCCAGGGAAGTCTCACTCCCTTCCACCAAAGCCTGGAGCGCAGTGCAGCTTTCTGTGATGCTCTTCAGATCAGCTTTCCTTCTCTCCAGCTCTCTCAGGACACTCTGAAACCAGAAGAGCCATTAACATGGCACAGTACTCCAAATCACAAGGGCAAGGGAGTCAGCATTTTACCTCCACAGGAAACAAATACTATCATAGATGAACTTCACTTGATAGAACTTAAACCAAGTAGTATCACCTACTGTATATATGTATTATATTATACTTACTCTCTGGATGGTCCCCTTTTTTTGAAAGGGAGCATAATATGTGTAAGTGTTCTGAATAACTTCATACCTTTTTGTAGTTTTATATTTTCAAAGGTCCTTTTCACCATGTAGGTAAAGCAAAAACATCACAGCACATTATATGTCCAATTTTGAGAGGTTCTTTTCTGCCCTGTCAACTACCACAGAGAAAGCAGAGACACTTTGGATTTCTCTGTATCTTTTCCTATTGAAGTACTTCTACAGGAGGCAACAAGAAAAGTGGTAGGCCAAGGATGAACATTATTTTCAGAACCACCACTACTCATTACTGCATATGTTCAGTTCACTTGCTACATATTATGGAAGCCCTATTTTCACATATCTACCTATACATATATTTCTGTATCTGTGTATCTTTAGCTCTAATATTTTTTGCCTCTGGAAAAATCTGAAGACATGAAGGACAATTTTGCATCCAACATAAAGGTCTTGTCCTCTCAGTGGTGCAGGAAAAGAAATCATGAACAACAGCTTACAAATTTGTTCTAAGTGTATTTCAATAATTATCTACAAGTTTGTTTGGAAAGAAATCTTATGGATAGTGCCCTAGTAAACTGTAACATTAATAGTTGCTGATCCTGAGCAAAATGTCTGAGAACAGGTCATAATGAGATATTTTTGTAACTTCATCAGCTTTCAAGTTTTAAAATTGTATGCAGATCTATTCCAAAAAGTTAAAGGTGACAGAAAATAATGACTGGAAAGATCAGTATTGCTGAACTACATCAACTGACAGTTGTTGTGAATTGTATATACAAGTTTCTATGCTGTGGAAAAAAAAAAAAAAAAATGATGCTTTGCTTCAGAACAATTGTAACACATTTGCCTTCTTCCATCAGGAGTAACAATTTAGAGAGTAAAGAAAATAATTACACAAGCCTTTTTGTTTTGCAGAGTCACCATTTTGAAGAGAGAGTTGTTTCAATGAAAACTTACAAATCATGTTTCTCATTAAAAATGTCAATCGACATTGTTTGCTCTACTAGTAAAATATTTGGCCCACCCTAAAATTACATTTCTTGGTAATTCAGAATTATTATACTTAAGAACTGTTAGAGATACAGTAAGTCACTTAAATGCCTATTAATACCTAATATGAAGCTATATCATTAATATTTCACTAGCCATTTAATTTTGAGGCAAGATGCCAGAGATGAAATAAATCAGACTCAGTAAGGTACCAAATACTATCTACTGAATATACTAAAATTCATGATCTAAGAGATTCTGGAACAAGTTACCAGAATTCACAGCTAATTCTACATAGTATTGCCATACTGTGAAAAATTTGTTCTTTGGGTATTTAGAGGACACTTACTTTGGCCCATCCAATTTCTGAATCTAGATCAGAAAGCAAGCTCTCTGAAGTGGACTTCTGCACGAGTTCAGCCTCAATGCTAGTTAGCCACTCCGACAAAGAGGTAGCTTCTTTCCTCATTTTGCGTGCCAGCTGTGATGCTCTTTCAAGGTCTTGTTTTCCTTCAGTCACCTGTGAAAACAAAAACAAACAAAAAAAAAATTAGATTTAAAAAGACTGAAAAACCCAATCCTTGCATCTTAACACTATCTTGTATTAGGGAGAGACACTGAAAAGAAAAATCCTTTATGAACATCTGCTTTGTACTATAGAAAGCAGAATATATAAAACTAGAATACTGTTCAGTTAAGTGACATCAATATGAAATTTGATGTTTGCTGCAGTATTATCAATTTTGTTTCACACTGGCTACACAATTAGTCTGGTCAAACTTTAAGGCAAACATGAAGGTAAAGCCAACCATAGCAGACAGAATCAAATGACATTTCAAAAAATTACCCTCTGTCTCCACCTACAAAAACACCAAGCCAAACAACAAAGCACACCTTACATCAACTTAAACTTCCCGTAGGACAGTCTGATTGCAAACTATTTTGCAGGCTGGTTTACAGGCAAGAGCAGCTACAACAGTACTCAAAGGCTACTAACAAAGAGCAGGCCAGCTTTGCCACGAGAAAGAAAGCTCTGTGAACCTTCCTTACTTCAAGGCTACCTCACTCTTCACGAACGCTCTATGAGCACAGGGGTCTTGCACAACCACAGGATTGTTATTTGTAGTCTCCAGTGTCACAACTGATTGCTCCTGGACCTAGCAATCAGCCTATATAGTACTGGCGTCAGAATTAAAGTTAAAACAGCATCTCACATGAAAAGAAGGGGAATTTCCATGCAGACATGTTCATGTGTATATTTGTTTTTCTTACCTGTGCCCCCAGGTCATTGTAAAGAAATTTCAATGCTGTCAGCTGTTCATCCATCCCTTTGGGATTATCTGTCTGTTGTTTCTGTACAATTTGCCTTCCTGTCTTGATGACAGTTTCAACCTCCAACTTCACCTCACTGAGGGTCTTATAGAGTTTCTAAAAATCACAAATATGTATACTGGTAACCAGTCAGAAGTGCAGATTTTCAGATTTTGCTTCATTTGTCAACTTGACCATCAGACTGCATTTAAACTAAAAACAATATCTACCAAGATCTCAAACTCCTGATAATAATATTTGTTGCAGTTTTAATTTAATTTTCACTTCAGACGAAGAACTATCCCAATAATTTATCAGCGTTTAACCTATAACACCACGACATGCCAAGGTTAGCATTGTGATATGTACTTGATCTAATGTATGACCTTATATGTAGTATCAATTCAATTCAAATACTAAGAAACAAGCAAACCACAGAGCACAGTTTCTACATAACACAAGGATAAACCAAGAAAGGGAGTTTATAAGAACTCAGCTATTCCACCACATCTTTGATCAACAATCCACTACTTTTATGTCCACATTCTCACACAGAAGGATCAGAGTTTAGTTATCAATTGTTCTCCTGGCATTTTGCAAAGAGTTGTAACAGTTCCATCAGGAATTTAATTGAAATTTTCTCAGGATAGAGTTTTAAGCAAGATGCACCACACAAGAAAGAATCTGTCGAGCAGGAGTTAGGAACATTGTATACTTACCATGCAGCTGTCCAGATGAGCTTGAATTACATCTGGGTCAATATCCTTCACATCCAAGACATGAAGTTCTGCTTTTACACCATCCAACACTCGCTTGCAATCCAACATGCGCTGCTCAAAATTGGCTGGTTTCTGGAAAAGCTGATACTTTGTAGATACTTCACGGAGTTTTCTCTGTTTTAATGAAAATCACATGTCAGAAAATAACATTTAAAGCATTTTACCCCCTAGATTCTAAGTCACCTCTCAAGCCATTTCAACTCGTGTAGCTATGGCAACACTATTTGCCAAGCCAAATTCCATCACCCATTCCTAACATTCACCTGAGGTGCAAGAGCTGTAATTTTCATACACTTTCAAAATATCCATTCTACTAAAATACAGAGACTTCCTGATTTCCAGCATTTAGTGCATGATACTCATGAAAGTTAAACTACTTTATTCATCTAGTGCTGCTTGTTCCTAATGAAAGCGTATAAAAGCCTATACTACTTGCTTCTGAGGTTCAGCTGACTACACCAAGCAATTTATAGCCTGACAACAGAAGCATGTATTTGAAAACCAGGTGGTCTTCACTTCTAAATTCTTAGTGCAACTCATTTTTACCTGCAAGGCATCCAGCTGAGTTCCACCACGGGGAGACCTGCACTCAGGAGAAGCAGGAGGGAAAGAGCGAGCACTTTTTTTGAGCTCCTCTAAGGTGGATTCATGAGCTGCAATCTCAGCTTGAATTTTCTGCCATGTCACAGAAACAAGAAAAAAGTTACATGATTACTTGCATACAGGGGAAGAAAAACTTGCTTGCCATCTAGTATACACCAGAAGTAAATCCACTCCGTAAAAGTTAAACATCAAGAGGTTTATTTTAAATATTGTCTCTGGTGATAGCTTGCTATATTGAAAGACACTAAGATTGTTATTCGATACAATCTTCTTAAAACAGGAAAACAACAGGATTGAAATAAAACCTTAAAGAAATACTAAGTCTAGGCTGAGCACTTTCATGAGATATCTCAAAAGGTTTTGGAATGAAAATTTATACTGGAATACCTGGGCCTCCTGGGGTATCTGAAAAGCATCTACTCTATCAGTGAGGTAAGATGTCAGCTGTCTGTCCAGTTCCACTAGGTTTTCCTGCAAGACCTGCAACATGTGGTCAGTTTCTCTCATGGTCTGAAGCTGCTGTTCCAAGGCTATCTGTCGGCTCACTGCCTGAGTGGGACACAAAGGAAAGACAAGACAGATCACTGATTTAACACAAACTATAGCAAACTTACTCAAAGCAAGGTGAGGGAAAGCTGAAAAAAATCTATGCCAAGAGAGCCATCTGAAAAAGAGCAAAAGAAAGCCCTGGAAGGCAACATTTTTTAAGCCTGTTGTGATTCACATCCTTAACTGACAAACAGGGACACAGAAGGAGAGTTCTGCTGCTAGAGGTACAGTAAAAGCAGGTCTCTCCTGTCACCTGAGGAAGAAAGTATTCTGTAAAAACATGCCAGTTTTAAAATCTAGCTACTCAGTGGGAATCACAGACTTTGTATTATGCTACGTATCAGCAGTCTTTGATGTGCAAGCTTGTGCATTTTCATTCAAAACAATAAATTCTTCTGTTACAGTGTGAAAACAAAGGTTTGCAGTTCCTTCCTGCTAACAGCAAAACTTTTAAGTCCAGTTGATATGTCACTACTGACGCGGGAACACAAATTCCCCACTATCGACACATCCACAGACCAATGACTGCACACGTAACACACAGAGATGTGCAAAGCTGTCTAATAGGCCAGTATGTCAATGCTGCAGCTGCCAAAGCAGACAGTTTTTATATGGCAATCAAGTACTGGCTTAGTAGGAAAAACAATAGTGAATGCTAACTTAAACGAGAGCACACATCCCCCAGATGAGGGCACTGCATTCATGTTGCTCACTAATGAGGATGAATTGAAATTTCCTCTATGATGACACTTTAGCAGTGAGACAAAAATCTCCTATCCTACAATTTGGCAGGAGTCTGTATTACCAGGATACAGAGCACAAGTTACAAATTTATGCAACCTCAAACACACCGATTCTTCCTGTACTTGTGAAATCTAGGAAAAATTAGACCTGAAGTATGAGAAGAAGGGGAATGACATAACAGATGGTAAATGAGATTAATGTTTTTGTTACGTGTTGTATTTCAGTGTGACTTCTTCACAGCTAATTCTTCTGTTCCTCATTATTACAGTTAGTGAGCAGCTCACTAGTATTCATGGCAGGAGGAAGGAAACATTAAATAAATCTAGTTATTGAACTGTCCCCTCTGGTATTGGGATTGTCTTTCTGTCAAAATTACCTAGAAAAATACCAGAGAATTCTTGCAGTGCAAAAGGTGTACAAGTTGGGGGGAAAAAAACAAAAAAAAACACACACCCACAAAAACCATCCCGAACCATAAACCAACACCTGTCTCAAGTTAGAGGAAAAAAACACCAAAAATATTGCTCTTAGGGCTTTATTCCAAACTGAAAACATCTAGAAACATTGTGCAAGTTCTTCATCTTTTTTTGTATTGTATCCTGCATCTATAAATTCAGCTATCCAACAGGAATCATTGCAGACCACTGAGCTGAAAACCCCACTCTGTTTCAGCCCTGCCCTCAAATTCTTACCAAGTGACTCAATTCCTCATAGCGGGCATTGAAAGCCTCCAATTTTTCACTGATGATATCATCAAGAATCCCTCCATCAATCAGTGTCTGCCCAAGTTCCCGAATCTGGGTTCGATTATCAGCTGGATGACGCAGGACTGATTCCAGGGACTAATTAGAACACAAAGTTTTAAAGGTCAAGACACTAAATATTACAACATTTTCAGAGGTAGAAATCTGTCTGCGTGCACAGAAATTTTACACTTCAAATGTCTTGAGAGTGCTCTAAAAGCATGAATTAGTTATGCCTTAATCCATGGTGGCACAAAGCAAATAGAGTGGTCATTTTGCATTAAACTTCACAGCCCTTCTCATCTATTCACATCATTTTATGCCACAGTGCTGGAAGGAATTAATCCATTTAAACAGGAGAGAGCACACAATTTCACCACAGCACCAAGTATGGTACAATTGTGTACAGCAAAATAGAGTTTTTGGTGGAGGACTTTACAAATAATCTGCTACAGATTCAGCATAATGTGTTTATTTAACCTGAAGAATCAGCATATTCAACACATTCCAGGATTCTATTGAACTGTACAATTGATGGCTCTTCAAAATGAGCCATCTGAAAAGTTGTCAATACCTCAAGAGCATCATTAATAGCATCCAATTTATCAGGTAGATTTTCTGTCATTTGCACCCTTTCTTCCAGGTTGTTTAACCAAGCTGTTTCTAAATCAAGATACTGAAGCAGCTCAATCCAACAAGACCACACCTCCTAAGAGCAAGAGAAAAAGTATAGGTTAACCTACAATGCCAGGCATACTCATATAATCTATGAACATCTTAAAGAAATTATGTTTCTGAGACATAAACCTCAAATACTGAGTAGAAAAATAGTTTTAAAACTCGCCATGACACATTAGATTCTAGGCAGAAAAATCTGCAACTATAGTAGCAAGAAAAAAATACGCAAAGTACATACAGAAGTCTCTAAACTCATTATAAAATTACCACTGACATACATTCTTAAATCACTGTAAGAATCTGTAACAAAATGCATCCGCTCCTGTTGAAATACAGGACATACACAGCCTACCCCAAACTATAATTGATATGTTCTAATTATCATCGCATTTCGACCTTTTATCTCTGGGAACTTTGTCATTTTGAAAGAAGCACAGATGGATAAACGGAGCTGTAAGACAAGGTCACTTATTTGCACAAATGTTGTTTACAATACAGATTACAAAAGCAAAGTTAGATGGCGTCTTGTGAACACCAACAAGATTATTTCCCTCAAGATGACATCCTTGAAAAAGGAGCCATAGCAAAACATATTTATGCTGAAGCTACTGGATTCAGTGTTGAAACAACAGTTTCAGTGTTGTTCTCTATTCTTCATATCACCTGCCGCTATTTGACTACACTGAAAGCAACCACTCTTACCTCCAAGGTATGGCATTTCCCCCGGATCCGATTGCACAGGAGTTGGTAGTTCTCCAGCACAACATTCAACTCAGTCACCAGGTCCTGCCCGCTAGACGGCACTTTGGCAGCCAACATCTTGATATTGTCTTTCAGAATCTTCACCCGCACCTCTTTCTGCAACACATCCTCCTTCGCTCGCTGTCCAAAGAAACATACAACGCTATCAGCCCTCAACTGCCATATTCACTCAAACCAAAGATCAGCAGTTTAACCTTGGAAGTATTCCTGCCAAAGTATTCTTGGTTTCTGAGCACAAGAAAATATGGCACTAATTTGCATGTAATTCAAGTTATATTAGTAAGCATTGTTGAGGTAGGCCTAAATAGGCCCAAGGTGGGCTTGTACATGTCCTGGTTTGCCCAGGCATGCTCCTCTGTTTCCCCTCCTTCTGTGTTGGGGGTGACAGCCACAGGAAAGGGGACAAAAGCCCCAGCTTCACCTAATATGGGCAAACTGGGCAAACTGCCATCCTGATTGGCTACTCTATGTCCAAAGGCCCATCAGTCTCGGGCTGAACGGATATAAAAGGATGAGCAGGTAGCACAAAGGTGCTCTCTGCCTTTGTATCCCTGCCTGCTTACTACCTCATTGATCCTGAGCTGTGTGGGACCCCATTGATCATGATCAGGCTCTGATGCCTCCACACGTTCGGCCTGCACAGCCGGTGTGACACCGTGCCAAGACTGCACACTGCAAGACGTCCTGCCTGCACTTGAAAGCCTCCTGCCAAAAGAGCCAGGACCAGGTCAGAGATCATCTGCCTCCTTTCTCCAACACCCAGAAGCCTGGGGAAACTCCAAAGCCTCTAACAGCTTTCGGCCCAGCAGCAACCCTATCACGTGCTTTGGGTATTGTCCCATAATATTTTGTGAGTAAATACTTCAAGCCTCTTGTAATCATTAATTGCCTTCTGCCACAAGCAGAAAGGAGCTTCCTGCGCCCATCCAGTGGCTAAGCAGGATAACTAACTGCAAGTGGTGTAAGTGACCGCACGAACTTCTCTTCCAGTAAAAATGTTTGCTTATGCTGGTTACTTTTAAAGTGTTCCAGTTTTGCCTGTTCCCTGTATGTATAAATTTCCAAACCCTGCGTTTTGAACCTCTTAAATAAGTTTTGTGGTGAGATTTAATGTTAATAAACAGTTTTCATAATTATTAATAATCTCTGTCTGGATATCAAAATTAATATCAATTATTAATTTTGAATCATTTCATCACAAGCATTGAAAAAATCCAATTTTATTAGACATGCAGACAAATTTACCATTTATAGCTTGTTCATTAAAAAACATCTGTGACTAAAAGCAAAAGCATACCAAGTTCAGTCCTATTTATAAGCTAGTATATACATAGGAAAAAAGAGAAACGAAGTAGGAAAAAGAGAAGTTAGGTTTGTTAAGAAACCAGCATAGCAGGGAGAAAAAACACATGGTGAATTTACAAGAGTCTCAGAACTCGGTAGGTCCCCAAAGTTATCCAGAAAAGATGACAATTACCCAGAAACACAGGACTACAAAGTTGGAACCTGTCAAATAGCTGCACCCAACACTGCAGCTGTTGGATGCACTAGAAGAACATGCAAAAAGATAGACAGAAGTTACCTTTCAACACATCCGCACTACTTAGAGCTTGGTAATAAATATACTAAATAAGCACAGTATAACTCCCAAGACCCTGGCCTTGAGAAAACTGATCAGTTGTTGAATTTTGCCCTAACCAAAATTCAGGAAGCAGGACAACTGGAAGACAAGTCACAAAGACCAGTTTGAGCCTGTCACTGTTAAGATAACTAGAAGGCTCCAGAAATAAAGACTGTCACATATAATCTTTTTTTTCAGGTTTCAAGGACAGTTTTAGGAAGTTGAACTAACTCTGATAAAGTGCACTGTCTTATGGCAGAATTTAGAACACAGCAACACTGTTGCACATATCTTCTAAATTTTGAGTGATCCAAAAAAGTGCCAGTTAAAGGAAAGGCAAAACATGGAAAATATGGGGAACCTATTTTATGGTAGGATTATCAAAATCCACCTAGCCTCATCCTAAAACAACTCCTTCAAATCTCAGCAGGAGTTTCACTCTGTTCAAATGAGAGTAGAATTAGAAAGGCTCGAAAGTTTTTCAAAACCTTATGCAAAAATGCTCCCAGTCAAATACACAGGAATGTTATTTCCCAATACTAAAAGTAGCCCCAACATAATATTCTTACTGCAAGTGAAGAGGATATTGAAGTGTTCCAGTAAGCTTACTGGCTCAGGGGTATATTTGCCAAATTTAGAAGTACAGATTTGACAAAAGTAAATGTGCTCGAAGTTTCTCAGGTTTGTCAGGGTTGTGTTCTGTAGGATGTCAGACTGTGCAATCCCAAATAATCTCAAAGGACATGAATATATTAAAATACTTATTAAAGAATGCTTCACAAAGTCCCTTCAAAGAGAACAATTCAAAACTTCAGGTAGATTTGTCAAAGCACTTAAAAAAAAAAAAAGATTTTGTGCTCCATTAAAAACAGCGTAGTGGATCCTTGTTTAATAACATGCATACAAATCAAAACATTTATGAAGATATGCCTGTACTCCCAGATTTAAAAGCAGAAAGAATTATTGTTTACTCTGTACATACATCCAAGGAACTGGTAATTTATAAATGAGAGAAAAATAGCTCCCTTCCTCTTTGTTTTTCTGGCTACCAGTCCCAAAATTAGGGAAGCAGGGACCAGTGACACTGTTTGCAACAGATGAGGAACACAAGGTAACCTTACAATGCTACTATTTTAGGCTGCTTTTCTAAATATGAAGTTACTGTACCTAGGGGACAAGAAACCAAAGCAGAAGAATGTGTTTTTGTAACTGCCAATTTCACAGAATTGCAGAATCATTCAGGTTGGGAAAGACCCTTGGGATCACCAAATCCAACCATTAACCCTACTCTATAAAGTTCACCCCTAAACCCTATCTCATCACTTTTCTCATTTTCATCTCCTAAAATAAGTTTCCATATTCTTAGTGTTCAATACACTATACATAACAAGCCTGACTCAACATTATGAACTCCCTACCCCTTATGGCCAAACAGAACATCTGCTTTTACAGTTTTTTGGGTTTTTTTTGTTTTTTGTTTTTTTGTGGTTTTTTTTTTTTAAGGCACAAAGAGCCACAAAGCAAAGCTAAAACACACCACAAATCTTGTCATGACCTGAGCTCCTTTCCACATAGATAATCCCAGAAAAGGTCAGTTCCCAAAGCCATTAAGTTTTGCTTCTCTTTCATCAGAGCTCTACAGTGACTCCATATTTCTGACCTTCATTTCCTCTACTGCATTCTCTAGCTCTTCAGGGGACTTGTATTCAAAATCTTTCTCCAAATATTCTTCTTCAGCTTGGGTCATCCATTCTTGCATCTCTGCCAAATCCTTCTTCAGATTTACAGCTTTTTCCTGACTTTCAGACAGGCGATTTTTCTGAGTAATGATCTAGAATCCAAGATAGAGAACAAAAATAGAAGTTTTGTTACTTAAATGTCCTTCTATACATGAAAACACACAAGTCTGTGTTAAAATATTTTACTACCAAAACATTTTCAGATCTTCAATTAACAAAAAGCTTTACTTTTACACATGTGATGATACTTTTTTAGCAGATAAACAAAATTTGGAGGTGAGGGAAGGAAGAAAGAATAACCTTTTTCCCCCTCATTGCATGGTAATTGGTAACAATGCCTGGAAAATGTCAGATGGGAAAAAAAAAACCACAACACTCTTCTGATCACGGCTTTCATACAAAAACAGCCTTCAGGCCTCACTTCTTTACACAGCCCAGGCAATCTAACTATTGCCCAGGCAATCTCAACTGTGTCCTGGGCTGCATCAAGAGAAGAAGTGCTGCCAGAAGGGCAAGGGAGGTGATTCTCCCCCTTTACTCTGCTCTGTGAGACCCTCGCCTGGAGTACTGTGTACAGTT
>WBNM01009565.1:7076-19616 GCA_013399055.1 Ramphastos sulfuratus | reverse complement strand
TGTTGTCCTTCCAACAGATGTCACGATGATTGAGAATAATCAGACTACCAACAAATTTAAAGCCATATCACACGAGTACCTGTGTGTTCAATTAATAATGTCTGTTATCAGAATTTTTTTTTTGTGGATGCTCTAAACTTTTCAGAAAATTCAGCACATTGTTAATGCTGTTTATGTGTTTGTGCTCTTGTAAGCTCATAAGTACGAAGTGAAACTGAGAGGAATGATAAAAGGGGAGGATGGAATCTTTTGAACATCCTTTCAAGATGACTTTGGTAGATTTCCCTCTCTTCTTCACAAAGTTGGAAACCCAGATTTTTCGGTGGTAGATTGGCTGAAATTGTATTCAATTATAGTAATGTTAACTATATGGATATGTAGTGTCTCAATGCCAAAACAAGCTGTAGAGACTGGCCTAGTGAGGGTGGCAGCGTGAGCTGCAAAACAGCTATTATTTCATTAATTTAAGAGACTTGCCTCTTTTAAAAACAAATCAAACCAAACAAAAGAAAAGAGACCATGAAACACAAACAAAACAAGACAATCCCAGCTAGTTTAGTCCAAGTCAGACACTGGAAGGACGATTGGTTCGTTTGGAAGTAAAGTTTACATGTAACTTTTTGTTTTGATTCTTTGTAAATTAGATCTCATCCTGCTTCAGGGGTGAAAGAAAAGCTGTAGTTGCATTGCTATGGGAATACTAGACCAAAATAGTGCAGTTTTGAGCTTGTAGCCAAAGTAGGTTAAATACTGAATTTAGTCTAAATCATTGCATTTGCATTTTGGGTGAGGTAGTAGCAAGTTGTTATTCTGATATTTTAAGTTTGTCTCCACATGCTGCAGAATGTTCATCACAAATGAATGTCTTTCCTTCCTTTTGCCTATTCAGCACTGTCAAAGTATACTCGTTCCAATGGCAGGACTGAAAGAGATAGAATAGAGCTCCTCCAGGATGCAGAACCTTTGGACTTCAACGCGGATGCAATTAGTGATGACCCACTTGAACTGGACTCAGGAAGGTGAGGAAGCTTCTGCTTTGCTTACTATTAAAATAGACTAATATCTTCTGACCTATGTGAATGTATGAGGTGGTCTAAAAATATGTTTATACACAAAATTTTACCTAGCTCTTTCCTTTCTTCCTCATGCCTCTTGGCATTCAAATTGAAAACCCTTCAGGTTTCAACTGGCTTTAAAACAGGTTTTTAGAAATGCTGAAGTAAGATTTGATTTGAATATAATTTTGCGTATTTGGTATAATCTGAGAAATACTGCATGCAAAGCAGGAAGCTGGGGAATGACCTACATATATACCTGTTTTCTCTAATTTCCTGCAAGAATATAGAAAGCTCACTTGATTTCCCTTATTAAAGCCATCATGAAGGGCTGCAAAAAAAAACTTGAGTATTACAGGATGAGTAGTTGCAGGAATACACCTGGATCAGATCTTGGAAGTGCTGAAGTGAACTAACTTTGAACTTGTTGAACAAAANCACTGGCACAGGTTGTCCATGGAGGTTGTGGCTGCTCCCTCCCTGGAGGTGTTCAAGGCCAGGTTGGATGAGGCCTTGAGGGACCTGTACTAGTGGGAGGTGTCCCTGCCTGTGACAGGGGGTTGGAACTAGATGATCTTTGAGGTCCCTTCCAACCTTACTATTCTATGATTCTAAAAAGTCCTACACACCACCATGTAGTTCAGTAATAGAGACTTCTTAGATTGTGTGGGTTAAATGGAGTATCTTATGTGACTTGCTAATTTGTGCTCATATTTAAGAAACAAGGAGTAAATTTTATTATGCTTGTGTAATCTAGGTAGTTATGATGTAGGGCCATTTAATTTATTTAAAATTCCCCATTGAAAGTTACTGCTCACATTATTTTTCACCTAAAAATACCATACTCAATCCAATGAAGAATCATCAAAGTTGACTTATGCCTGTACAAAAATACAGAAGGCATGCTGTTAAATGACACTGCCATATTTTAGATTCAGCAACATTAGTTTGTATCAGCAACTAAATGTCTGATCTACTGTCACCACATTGCAAAAGTTGGTTCTTTTTAAGCACAAGAGTTTAAAGGGAAGCTAGCCTAGGAGTTTTTGTCTGCTGCTGACATCTTTACAATGTGAAAGGTATGAATCACAGAACCATAGAATAGTAAGGTTGGAAGGGACCTCAAGGATCATCTAATTCCAACCCCTTGCCATAGGCAGGGACACCTCCCACTAGTACAGGTCGCCTAAGGCCTTGTCCAACCTGGCCTTGAACACCTCCAGGGAGGGAGCAGCCACACCCTCCCTGGGCAGCCTGTTCTAGTGTCTCACCACCCTCACTGGAAAGAACTTCCTCCTGACATCCAGTCTAAATCTCCCCTCTGCCAGTTTAAACCCATTGCCCCTTGTCCTGTCATTGCAAGACCTTGTCAATAGTCCCTCCCCAGCCTTCCCGTAGGCCTCCTTCAGATACTGGAAGGTCTCCTTGAAGCCTTCTTTTCTCCAGGCTGAGGAGTCCCAACTCTCTCAGCCTGTCCTCATAGCAGAGCTGCTCCAGCTCTCCTATGACACAATATAAAAATAGGAATATGGATATATAATTCTTTTGGATCAAATATCTTCCAAGATAATGGTCTCTGCAGTCTTCTGGAACTTACAGAGACTTTGCAGAGTGGAACATTCTGAACTTTAAAAAGAAAATCTGTAGCCACCGAGCTGAGCTTTCCTTTAACAACCTGCATTTTGTTTCATAGAAGTAATAAGTGAAGAATAATTGCATATGGAATTTCAATTCACTTGAAAATAGCTTGTATAACATTGATATAAACAACATCAAACAAAAAAACACAACAAACTAACCAACCAAAACATAGCTAAACAAAATGGCCATTAAACAAAAACATAACCAGTTAGCTCCTGCAGTTAACAAGCATTCTAGGACAGCAAGTACTAGGGACACTAGGTTATGTGTTTGTGTCTGTTCAGGTTTTAGTAAGTACTGCAGAGAGGAATTACATTGTGCTTGTGGTGGGACTTATTTGTGCTTTTATTATGCTTTTTAAATGAATTTGACCTACAATTTGTAAAGCTTTTTTTTCCCCACTAAGCATGTGGTCATTTGTTTTCATTATCTTCAATATTATATTTCTCCTGGGAATACTCAATGAGATGTTCTGTTAATCACACAAATACCTTTGAGTGCAGGTTTAGTTTGGAGCTGTTTTTGTTTTGTTTTTTTTGTTTGTTTTTTAAAAGAAATAACCAAGCAGCTCTATTTAAAAAACATTCAAGAAATTCTACTGTATCAGGAAACAAAGTTCTTAAGACTCTCAATATCCAAATAAATGGATGGATGAGATTTGATTTTATGACTGCCTATCAAATGATCCTGTAATTCACTGAGTGTTAATGAGTAGGAGTGCAATGAGAGTTATATGATTTCATGGGTCTTTATTTTTCTGTTTTTCTTGATACATGTTTAATATGTTTTAACATGGTTAACATGTTTTTCATGTTTAAAATTAATTCTGCAGGTACCAGCCTGGTGGAAGATACCTGTCAATGTCTCGAAGCCAAGTATTTGATGATGTCTAAACTCCTCCTCAAAGATAAGGAAAATTCAGTGAAAATCTTTTTCCTACTCATTACTTGGAAAAATACTGTTTTTGTTTAAAAAAAGAATATGAAGGAAACGACTGTTTTGGAAATGTATGATAACTTCACTACTTAAGACAAGAATATGCTTCTTCTGTTGCAGATATTGTTGTGCATCAGTGTGGGTTTTTGTGTCATGACCAAAAGAAGAAAACTGTTAATAGAGAATAAACTTCATAAATGTACCTAGGGCTCAACTTGAACTATAACATTTTAAGGTTTAGGAGGAAGAGGATTTTTTTTGAAGAATTTTTTTTTTTTTGTATTTCAGCAGATGCTGTGAGAGCATTTTAATGCATCCAAAGTGCAGTTATATCAATTACTAAACACTTTCTATAATTTTTCTACTGAATTACATTAAGGATTCTCGTAGCTATAGTGGTGGTTTAATCAGTTCCTCTATAACTAGAAACATTGAATGGCAAGATGTGCTTCATAAAATCATAAAATACATGTTCCAGGATTGCAAAGGTGCCTACAAAGATGGAGACTCCCATTTTACAAGGAACAAACAAGGGGTAATGGATAGAAATTATTCCCAGGGAGGTTTTGCTTAGACACAAGGCAAATTTTTCACAGTGAGAAGACCATCTGTTGGAGTAACCTCCCTGTGGGAGCGGTGGAGCCCCCAGCAATCGACACTTAGGATTTGGCTGGACAGGGTGCTGGGCCAACTTGTGTAGACCATGCTTTTGCCAAGAGATAGTCTTTGAGGTCACTTCCCACCCAGTATTTTATGATACTTAGATTTTTTTTTTTTGGCATAAATTTTGGAGCAAAGCGTATTAGTCAAGAAAGGCTTTATATTTGTCTTCTCCAACATCATATGTTATGTACATAACAACATGCTAACATCTACATAATGCTAACATGCAGCTGCTGCTGCAGTTTAGCATTAGACTGAGGTGAACAGAAGTTCTTGGAGCCCAGCAGCACTTGAGAGAGCATCTGGGACAGCTTGGTCATTGCCAGGAGCAATGATGGGCAGTTTAAACTCCTCCCAGGAGCACAATGCCTAGAGCAGGCAGACAGAGTGTGGTGCAGGGGGTTGTGTTGCAGTTCATGCATCAGAGCATGCAGAAAGGGTGCTGAAAGCTGCTTGTAGATCCAAAGGCCAAGAAAGGACTTGAGATCTGTGCTAGAATGATGAGCATTTGCCTCCACACTGCAAGAAGTGCTTCCACACAGCCCCTGAGATGTCTGGTTCCATCCAGACAGATAAGGAAAGAGACCTCAGTACGGATATTAGCTTGCAGCAGGTGCCCAGATCCTTCTCCCAGAGACAAAGAATATACTTACACAACATGTACACAAATTGATGTGTTATGTCAGGTAGCCAAATTGCAGGAAACAGTTAAAAGACTGCTTAGTATTAGAGGAGCCAAGTCTGAAAATACAGATGGGTTCAGAATCATGTTCTGGTGACAGGCACCACCAAGAATGAGCCACCTTGGACCCCAGTAACTCAGAAAACCAGGGCTCTGCTACAGTCTCTGTCCTCCAGCATTGCAGCCAGTAACAAATGTGAAGCATTAACAACTACAGACAACCTCAAGCAAGGTCCATGAGGAGTAACTGTACCAGCAGCATGCAGGGAGTGTTGCAAAAGGAAACGTGCTCAGAGTGGGTGACTCTTGAGCCACTTATCTATCAGTCTGACAGGGAGTCACAGGAAGTATGCTGCCCTCCAGGATCTAAGGTTCAGGATGTTGCTGAGTCTTTGCCCCAACTTTTTAAAAGAAGGGGTTACTCTTTGTTGCTACTCGTTCACATGAGCTTGATTGACACCACAGCCTGCAACCTGAGCGCTGTGGAGCAACAAGTGAAATATTTTGGGGCCCCAAGTTATTTTTTTTCCTGCATTTTACCAATCAGAAACTTGGGGACAGCTAGAAATAGGTATATAAAGCATGTCAACCTCTGACTATGTGACTAGTATTGTCATGAAGGTTTTGGAGTTCATAAAAATAGGATTTTTTTTTTTTTTGTCCTCTTGACCATAACCTATTAGATGAGTTCAATACCCATTCAGTAGAAGCAAGAGGGCATCTTTAGCAACGAGCTCACCAACTTACTTAAACAGTATTTAAACTAAAGATCTTGGGGGAGTGGGGACCAGAATGGCAATGTTCAGTCCATTGCATCCAGCTGAGAATTGGTTAATATTCAAGCACCATTTACTCTAAGCTCAGAAACAGAGCATCCTGAAGGGTAAGAAATCAAATAAGGGAGCCAGGAGCTACTGAATAAACTGAAGTGGAAGAAGAAAATATGTAGAACATGGAGGAAGGGGCTAACCACTTGGGAAGAATACAGGAATGTTGTCAGAGTATGTAGAAACGCAACAAGGAGAGCTAAGGGTCAGGTTTAAAACCTGGCAAGGAAGGTCAAGGAAAGCAAGAAAGGCTTCTTCAAGTACACTGGAGGCTAAAAGAATGAAATGTGGGCCTGCTGGTGAAGGCTGAATGCTGAAGTGCCCTGGTGACAGAGTACAGAGAAAGTGGAGCTGCTGAATACACCTTTTGGTCTATAGTGCTAATGCCCTACCTTTTAAGATCACAGAGAAAGTCAGGAGGAAGGAAGTCTTTGCCTCAGTTGAAGAGAATTGGGCTGTAGATCAGTTAAATAAACTGGACATCCACAAATGTGTGGACTCCAGTGGAATGTGCTCACAAGTGCTGAGGGAGCTGACAGAAGACATTGATGGGCCATTCTCCATCATCTTTGAAAGGTCTTGGAGAACAGAAGAGGGGAGGTGCCTGAGAACTGCAGGAAGGCCAGTTTGACCAGTTCTGGTCAATATATTCATCAATGACCTGGCTGAGGGCACAGAGTGCACTGTCAGCAAGTTTGATGACAGCAAACTGGGTGGAGTGGCTGACACACCAGAAGGCTGTGCTGCCATTCATCATGACCTCAATGGGCTGGAGAGTTGGGCAGAAGGGAACCTCATGAAATGCAACAATGGCAAGTGCACAGTCCTGCATCTGAGGAAGAATGACCCCATGTATCAGTGCAGGCTGGGGGCTGGCCTGATGGAGAGCAGCTCAGAGGAAGAGGAGTCCTAGTGGAAAACAAGTTAACCATGAGCTAACATTGTGCCCTCACCTCTGAGAGGCCAATGGTGTCCAGAGATGCATTAAGAGTGTGACCAGCAGGTCGAGGGAGGTTCTGCTCTCCATCTACTCTGCCCTGGTGAGGCCTCCTCTGGAATACTGTATCCAGTTCTGGGCTCCCCAGTTCAAGAAGGACAATGAACTGCTGAATAAAGTCCAGCAGAGCCACTAAGATGATAGTGGACTGGAGCATATACTTTGTAAGGAAAGCCTGAGATAGCTGGGTCTGTTTAAAATGGAGGACAGACTAAAGGGGGATCTCACTAATGCTTCTAAATATGTAAACAGTGAGTGTCAGACACTTCCTAGCGGTGCCCAGTGACAGGACAAGGGGCAATGGACACAGACTGAAACACAGGAGGTTCCACATAAAAATGATAAAAAAAATCTTCACGTTGAGAGTGGCAAAGCACTGGACAATGCTGCTCAGAGAGGTTGTGGAGTCTCTGTCTTGAGCCGTTCAAACCCACTTGCACACGTTCTTGTGTGATTTACTCTAGGTGATTCTGCTCTACCAAGGAGTTTGGACTACATGATCTTCAAAGGTCCCTTCCAACCTCTGCTGTTCTGTGAAATGATTTTAGCATTGTGTAAATAGTTGAAATTGAATATGGACTGGAGTTTCTCTGTCATGTGAGCCTATGTGCAATAGCAAGAAGCTGTGACGTCTGCTGAAGATGCTTAACAGTTGTAACAGCTGGGAATCTTGGCACACCAGTGTTTTTGCAACTGAAAAAGAAATGCAACATGAAAACTGAGTTCAGTGCTGAAACATGCACTCACCTCAGGCACAGCTTCAAATTGCAGAGTACTTCTTCAAAAGAAGGGAAATGCACAGCATGGCTAGAAAATGGTAAACACTTCCCACGTCCCAAATGCCCTGGTCGCACTATGTATCTGGTTTTAAGGTGCCTGTATTTTGCAATAAGCTGTTACAAAAAGAGTAATGTTTGTTCACTTGAATGCCATTCAAAAATGCCAGTTATTAGAAGTGTAAAAAAAAAAAAAAAAAAAAAAAAAAAAAAGCTTCACATTGATTAGATTGGTGTAGATATCTTTTTAAGCTGTAGCTAGTAGAATGAATTTTCAAATGTAATCATAAGGTGAAAGATGTGGTCAAATTCATGATATCTTTGGAAATGTTATTAATTTAAAATAATTGTTTTAATGCAGTTTGTCTTCAGTCTTTATCACTTAGGAGTTTTCTTATGTGCTTATTGCAAATTTATGTTGAAAATGCAGACCGTGTTTCTGTCATAAGTTCTTTACCACAGTTAAAAAAAACAGATTATCCTTTAAAGCAGATAGGAATGAGTTATTTTGAAAAGTAGTTTTTTGTGAATGAGGCATTCTACTAATTTTTGTTTTAAATATTTTTTGTTTTCTGACATACTTGTTAATGGGAAATCTTAACTACCTCCTGTGAGTTAGTACATCGTGTGTTCTAACAGTAGTGGTATTTGTAATATATTGATCTCCTGTTTTAAAACACTGAGTTGTTACTATGAAGGATAAAAAAAAATATATACTCTAATTGTATAGAAATAATTATATTAATAAATTGGCAGACAAAGTAATTGTCAATTCTATTTATAGGTGAATATACTGAACAACAGTTGTGCGCACGTATATTCAAGCTCGTGCAATTTATGGGGGATATTTTGTGTATTGTAAAAGCTTGATCAGAATCTTTTATGGCTGTATCAGTTGACAAAATGAGACTTTTTCTATTATTATTATTATTATTCAGATTGTTCCTTAGCACCACAATGCTAGCACCTGTTTTAATTTATTTTAGATCTGCTTAGAAATGTTACCCTGAATTCAGCCTTATGTAAAAAGGGGTTGTAAGTATGTTCTTGGACATCCACCTGCACGAAGTTTTAGACTTGATACTACTGGTTTTAAAAAAACTGTGTCTTGTTTAATTGCCCAGATATTTATATTTATAAAAATCCTTGGATGAAACAAGGTTCAAGGTTTCTGTTTAACACTTGAAATGTCACTAAAAAGGGATCTAACTCAGTGCTGATGGGAAAATTGCAGAAGGAAAGTTTTCCTGAATACTGAATCCTTACCTTGCCCCTTCTGAGTTAAGAGGGTTAGATGCCCAGGGAGGTTGTGGCTGCTCCCTCCCTGGAGGTGTTGAAGGCCAGGTTGGATGAGGCCTTGAGTGACCTGTACTAGTGGGACATGTCCCTGCCTGTGGCAGGGGGTTGGAACTAGATGATCCTCGAGGTCCCTTCCAACCTTACCATTCTATGATCAAGCCTTCTTAGGGCCTGTTTTTTCCCCCCTCTCAGAAATCAGTGGAATGACTGCAAACAGAATTTTCAGTGGGACTTTGATGGTAATTCTAGAGACAATATCTAACCGTTCCCTAGTGTGGGGCTTTTGTGCAGTTTTTGCTGGGATACAGTACTTTGATGGTGTAAACTAACAGCAGTTGGCATTTCAGTTGCTAACATAAAGCGCGGGAATCCGCTTACCTTTTTTGCTGTTACAGTGGAGTAACAGGGTAACCAATATCTGCTTTTTGAAAGCATGAGAGTTATAGCTGTGAGAATCTTTTCACAGAGTTCTCTTGAGAGCTCAAGAGAGCTTGCAGATCCCTGGTGTCACATTCTTGCTGTGTCTTTAAGGAGTCAATCAGTAAAGTGAGGTTTCATCTATAGCGTTCACTCTTTACCAGCAATCATTCTTGCTCGAACTACATGCACTTTGTAGGCCATTTAAAGTGTGTTTTGAAAGGTAATTATGGGCTCTTATGACTGAATGTGGAAATAAATAATACAGAAATACAGGCTACAACCATAAAGGAACATAGTGGAAATCAGGGCTATGCCTGCACAGCATTCATTGTGTACTTGAGCTGGTTTTAAACTAGGCTAGTTACTGCTAGTACAAAAAATGCAGACTTTCCTTGGGGACTATCTGCATAAGGATTTACCCCACTCCAGAGAGGTGGTAGATGCCCCATCTCTAGAAGCATTTGAGGTCAGGTTGGGTGGGGCTCTGAGCAACCTCATCATGTTGAAGGTGTCCCTGCTTATTGCAGGGAGTTTGGACTAGATGGCCTTTTAAGGCCCCTTCCCACCCAAACCATGCTATAGCTTTATGATGATTCCCAGCCAGATTGCAGCAACTCTTGAGTTCTTTGCTGCTATAGCTCTAGTCCTAACAGTACTGCAGCTGAAAAAATGTTTTGATCTGTTAAAGCAGTGATGCTACTGTAGGCTAATAGTATTCTCACATTACATTTGATGCTCCAGCTTAGATAATTTGAAATATAAATGCCTTACAAACTCTGCTTTTGGGAACTGAATGTTGACATATTTAGTCTGTCAGGATATAGTCATATTTATGGGTATTTCTGAATTACCAAGCAATTGGAGCATACTTCCACTTAATCATTTCTGCAGTTTCCTCTTTGGCTGTGAACATGGAAAAAAAAATAAAGGGAAAAGAATAACAAAACAAAACAAACAAAAAAAACAAACCCACACCCAACACACAAGTACAAATATTTAAGTATATTCATATCCAAGATTTAAACAAGTGAAAAGAATCCATGTAAGTTGTAATAAACATTGCAAAGTGGAAGTGAAAACAGTAGCTGATTCAAACTGTGTCAATGCTGGGTTTCTTGAAAAGCAAAAAAGTCTAATCAGTCTTGCTCCTCCTACAGGGTTTGTAGCTCTTTATTTTTCAGCCATTAAAAATATAGATATTCCAACACCTATGTTGATAAATAAGTTCCTCTGCACTTAAGGATGGTGGAGCTCTTAGTGAAGTAGTAAAGATGTAGGGGAGTCTTTTTATGAGGGAAGGTAAAGGATGTGAGATTTGTAGTCCTTGCTGATAGTGACACTTTGGGCAAACATTTTATTATGTAGGTACAATAACACGCTAAGAAACAACAAACTTTGTACTACTGTAACTTACACTACTGGAAAAACCATGGTGTATAATCTGCCTTTATTTTGGAGCACTTGTAAAATAGTCATTATATCAATAGGAATGCTGGAAAGCTGCTGTCTTTTAAATATTTGTTCTTGCTATTTTAAAAGCATAACCACGACAATGATTTTTTTTACATATGAATTATTAAAAATGTGATTACTTTTGATTTTTTTTTCCCTGCAATTACCAGAGTTTGTATTTTATTAAAATTTATCTTGGAATACTGTAAATGTTATGTGAGAAAATACAGTATTTTGTTCTAATTTTTATTACTGCTGTAATTACTTGCAATCTGAGGGGCATTTACAATGACAAATTGTAAAAGGAAAACTTTTTGTAACACTTCTTAACAAAATCTGACCTATCCATTGCAGACAAATGTGTGCATCTTAATTATCCACAAAAACACTGCTTAGGGTAAATATTGCCTCCTAGCTTTTTTGTTTAGCATTCAGAAAATGGTTCTTTTTTTTTTTTTTTTTCAGACCAAGTCACTTGTAAATCCTGTAAACTTTCTACATTCATTTTCCCTAATGGGCTCTGCAGGTGTATGTACTGTGTCATGGCAGTTCTGTAGTACTAGCTGTGCCTCTATGTAGTGAGGTCTAAAGCTAAGCCATCCCTACAATATTTGATTCTGTTAACAGAAATCCAGCATTGCTACCAAAAAAGCATCTTGAACTAGATCCCATCAAATGCCGTCTGTCATTAATTATGTTGCATTACATCTGGTATCTTCTGTTTCAGTCACATGATGAGCCCAATCAGGTTTATTCTTTGTTTCTATTAAACTTCACTGGAATGTATTCCTCAGCATGCTTGTGTGTGTGTGTGTGTGTGTGTTGTAATTGGCAGGCAATAATAATATGCAACTTCAGTTATTTCTTGGGGATAATGCTGTTATATTTGACATATTCTTGTGAATTATAATAGCTGTAGAAAATAATTATTTTCTATAGAAATAGCTTATATTTCTATAGAGAGACCTGGAAGATAAGGGAATTAATTTGTAAGTGTAGGTTTAGTAATGATCTTCATTCTTGAGTGTCTTTCAAGAATAGGGTGTAGGAATGATGCTTATGGGTAGACTTATCTTTTGCCTTATGATACAAGCATGTGTTCATAATACCTTGTTTTGAAATTCACTGAGTTACAATTTTTTTTCTCTGTAATGTTCTAAGTTACTGTTGTACTGGATATATTTTTGAAATGTGTGTTAAAATAATCTAGTCAAAGAGCTCAGTTGGCATGAAATAAACAATTTCTGCAATACATTTTCCCTGGTGTATTTTAGATATGCTTCCCTGTAACAGTGACATTTTGGAGGAATTTGATTAATTTCTTTTTTTCAAGTAGAAATTAAGTTTTCTGTGGAACAATCCAGCTTTGTTTTGGTATTTTTACTTCCCCCTGGCCACCCCATCTTCTGTAAAGCAGATTTAAAAGGAAAGTAGAGAAGAATCTTCCTTCAGCTACCGTTGCTGACAGTTCACCTCGCTACAGAAGCACAAGCAGCTTCTGTGAAGGCAAGGAGATGAAGTCCAGCTAGGCACTTAGAGGAAGCCTTTAAGGATTCTATGTTCCTGGACTGCCTGGCCACTGGCTTTTTTTGTGGGACACGCAGTGGGGTGAAAGGTAGGGCTCCTACACCTCTCCTTTCTTTCCATCAACAGTCAAACTGGGTTATAATGCCTTCTAGGTGCCTAGCCATTGGTGAGAAAAAAAGGCAAAAGACTGCTTCCACTAGAGATGTGAGGAGACAGGCAAAGTAAAGGAGTTAACTTACTCTCTTCCTTCAGGGCTTGCATATTG
>WBNM01009564.1:70391-80758 GCA_013399055.1 Ramphastos sulfuratus | reverse complement strand
TGAAGGGGCAGAATCCCCTCCCTAAAGCCTCCATGAGTAAGCCTGCGTGAGTACAGAAAACTAGTGCTGGAAATGGCATTTCTGCCAAATTCAAAATTAGTGAGTGACAATTGCTAGCAGATGTCAGGCTTCTGTTTATTTCCTTGTTTTCAGGAATGTTTATAGGTTTCACTTTCATCTTTCTTTGTATGTTAATCCTTTGGATTTTCTCATGTGAGGTGTGGAGAATTTGTATCCCAGCCCTTTAAAATGGCAGTGTTGAGGCATCTGGGTGAGATTGGATATGACAAAGAAAATGCTGTAGCTCTTGTTTGTTTACAGAGTGAAACATTATTAACCAGCTCAGGTAATAAGCAGAAGAAAACCGCTCTACCCTCTCTGGGCTAATGCTGACCATTACCACCTACCTAGCTTCTTTGCAGAGCCTGCTGATAAAATTAACAGACCTCCAAATACAAAGTAGCTGTCAGACAAGTTTGGGGCCTGTCATGGCAGCATTTGTCTCCCACGGAAGGGAAGAGCAAGGGCTCACAACTCAGCTGCTCAGTGCTCTGGGGCCATGCTGTGCCCTGGTGGCTGTAGTGTCATAACCGATCCTCTACACTTGCAAGGAAAGCTTGAAGGGGAAAGGCAGAGCTGTGTAATTTTGTTTCCAAGATGTTCCTTTCACTCACTGCTCTTGGTGGAGTGAATGCTGCAGAAATCCATGTTAGCAGCTGTTTGCCCTATCAAAGTATTTTCCTTGGATGAGAGGGACGAGAGTGTCAGCTGGCTAAAAATCTCTCCAACCATTTGACTTTCCATGGTGGGGTGTTAATTTTTACCACCAATAAAATATGAGAACCTTTGGATGTGGTATTACCTGGCTTACTTAAACATCCTGCTAAAATTTCAAGGAGGTTTTTGTTGGTTTTTTGGTTTTGTTTTTTTTTTT
This sequence comes from Ramphastos sulfuratus, assembly GCA_013399055.1. NCBI lineage: Eukaryota > Metazoa > Chordata > Aves > Piciformes > Ramphastidae > Ramphastos > Ramphastos sulfuratus. The sequence goes on along the minus strand of WBNM01009564.1, from coordinate 79,824 downwards.
TCATGGCTGTTAGATTAATTTAAACCTCCTAACTTTTCTGTGCAGGAAAGTGAAAAATGCAAGCTGAAGGGTGGACTTTCAATGTGCTTCTTTTTTTTTTTGGCATATAGTTGGTGTGCTGAATAGGGGGGAGATGGAACAGGATGGGACAGGAGGAAACACAAGCTTACTGCTCTGAAGTTTCAAAGGAAATGTGAAAATTTGTTCTCAAGTTACACACACCATCCTTGTGTAGGCAGCTAGACCCTTGGCAAGGACTTAGTGTCCTTTTTCACTTCAGGAGTCTGGAGAAATGTACTTGTTGACTCACTGATTTAATTCTATTTTAGAAACATATGGAAGGGGTGGGGTGGAGTGGAGTCTTCAACAGCCTACTTCAAGAAAACAGAAGGGCAGAGTGGAGAGGACAGCATTCTGGGAGGCAGGAGACATAGGCCATATTCTGGTTACCGAATCACAGCATGTCAGGGGCTGGAAGGGACCACGAAAGCTCATCCAACCCCCCTGCCAGAGCAGGATCTCCTATACCACATCACACTGGAATGTGTCCAGGTGGGTTTTGAATATCTCCAGACAGGGAGACTCCACAACCCACCCAGGCAGCCTGTTCCAGTGCTCTGTAACACTCACAGGGAAAAAATTCCTCCTCGTGTTTACTGTGCCTCAACTGCCACTCATTGTCCCTTGTCCTGTCAGTAGGCATCACCAAGCAGAGCCTGGCTCCATCCTCTTGGCACTCACCCTTTACATATCTATAAACATGAATGAGGTCTCAGTCTCCTCTTCTCCAAGCTAAAGAGCCCCAGCTCCCTTGGTCTCTCCTTGTAAGAGAGATGTTCCATCCCATTAACCATTTCTGGGCTCTGTGCTGGACTCTCTCAAGCAGTTCTATGTCCTTCTTGAACTGGGGGGCCCAGAACTGGACATAGTACTCCAGATGTGGCAAATTGATGTCTATCAATTGATGCCTAACTGAAGGCAAATCACTGAAGGTCTCTCTTGTTTTCTTCTCCTGCTTTTTCTCCCTGCATATGGAGCCTTTGAAAGCGCAATGCCTAACACAGTGGAAACTGGAGGTCTGGATGGGGCTGCTGATACCGGTAGTCATGATGACAGTGTCTCTGCAGTGTTGCAGCTGTGTAACATCTGCCATTCCTTACCCATTAGTGTGTGGCTGTAGCAGCTTGCTTTTTCTTACATGTATTGTCTGATCAAAGAAGTAGATTTTAATGATCTGGAATGTTCTGCAGCAAGGAATGCTTTGGCCACCATCCTGGCCATCAGGTAACTCTATTTATTCTGCTCATGCTGGTTAAACTGTCCTCAGGCTGATGTTATTCATGTATTTTTTGACATCTTGGTTCTCTTCTGGATAAAAAGTGTGGCAAAGATCTCCCAGATGCAAAGGTGTTACTGAACAACCCAGATAACCTCTCTGTCACAACTGCCACCATCTGTTTGACATTGCAGATGCAGTATATGGAGACCAAGTGGCATTGCAGAAGATGTGTAATCTTCCTAAAGCCTCTTTATGAACAACTAATTAAGTACTTCATAATGTTTTGGTTTTTTTGTTTTTTTTCCTTCTGGTGGGCACTGAGATAAAATGTGGAACTAATATGTAGACTAAGACTTCTTTCATCTTGATGGGTAAAATTGCAACTCCAAGCAGAAGAACAGATCAAATATAATGAAGTAAGCTTGCCTTCTGATTTAAATCGTGTTGCAAAAGAGACATTTGGATTCGAGGCTGCAAGCCACTGTCTGCAGCTCTTGCTTTTTCTCCTTGCTTGGCGCTCTAATGTCTTGCAGAGCCTGGAAGAGAGTTACATATTTTCGGTGTGCCTGTCTCCATTTCAGTGTTGGCAGCCTCTCAGCCACAGGCAGAGATGCCATTGCCCAGCACTGTCTGCACCTGCTCATAGAGCAGCATCTTCCATCCGTGCAGTCATACTGTGCTGCTTTGTCAGCTCTGACGCTTCCAGAGGCCTCCCCTGAATTACAGCAGAGGTGGCTTTTGTCCAGGGATTCAGCCTTACTTTGAGGGTCCCACTTCCACTCCCAGGAGCTAGGCTCAGAGATTATTTTAGGAGAGTGTATGCATGTGGGATAATTCATGTGTGTTTGCCTCAGCAGGGTCTGATGGCCTGCTGTGCTCTTCATTTCCCATCTTTGACATAAGGAATTGTAGCCACAATTGCATAAAACCATCTCCTAACTCATTTTTTCCACTGATGTCTTTTTCCCCAAAAAGTTATGGACTAGAGTGCTGCTCACTGTTTGCTTAAAGAGAAAGAATGTAGTCACATGTGCTCACATATAGAAACCATAACTGGGCTAATACTGGGCTCTTCACTGTGCCTTTTTGTAAAAGAAGAGCAGTGAGCTGCTGTACAAAGAAATGAGTCTACAAGGAAAAAGGAGGAAAAAGCTGAGTTGTTTGTTTTTCTGTTTGTTTGTTGCTGTTTTTTTTTTAACCAAGTATTGTGGGCACTGTAAAGCAAATAGATAAGTAACTTGTTTGAAATTTCTGCCCAGTCAGGACATGGCTAACTGATAAAACTGAAATCCTGTTGTAAACATCTGGAAAGACAGTTACACTGACATGAGATCCCCTGGTACAGTGGAACTGAACTGCATCTAACACTGGTGTTCCTGAACAGGGCAGGGCTGGCTCTGTAAAATCCTGCTTAGTGGTGGTGTCTTGAAGAAAATAGGTCAGACACTCTTTGTGGTTTTCTTGAAGTCTTTAGTGCCTTGAGATAACTTCAATATTTAGCTGAATGAGCTTTGTATCTTCCTGCCAAAGGAGGTATGGCTTTCAAATTAGAGTGAATCACACCAGCAAGTGATTTCTCAGGTCTAGTTATGACAGCTCTGTTCCACAGGCTGAGGTGCACATGGCATTTTCAGCTATCCAGCTCTCACTCCAGGAATGTCAAATAATATGACTAGTATGGTTCCATTGATCTGACAGAAGCTTCTTTCCTGTAAAAAATTGCTAGAGTGATTGCTGCAGTTTTTAGTTTAAATTGCAGGATATGAGAGGGACTTGGAAGGTGAACATCAGGAAATGGATAATACACTGAGCAGAGATGTGGAGGAAAATTAGCCATAAAAATGTTGTCAATGAATAACATGGACTGAACTTGGGAAGAAAGTAGTCTGTCATTGTCTTTGCTCACAGAATCACAGAATATTAGAGGTTGGAAGAGACCTTCAGAGATCATCAAGTCCAATCTCCCTGCCAAAGCAGGATCCCCTAGGGTAGTTCATACAGGACTGTATCCAGGCAAGTTTTGAAAGTCTCCAGGAAAGGAGACTGGAACAGACTGCCCAGAGAGGTTGTTCAGTGCTCCATCACCCTCACTGTAAAGAAGTGTCTCCCCATGTTGAGATGAAATCTTCTATGTTCAAGTTTGTAGCTGTTGCTCCTTATCTTATTGCTGTGGACCACTGAAAAGAGATTGGCTTCATCCCCTTGACACTCACCCCTCAGATATTTATACACATTCAACAAAAAGTTGGTGCTGATCTCTCAGAGTCTGACCTGCATCTCAACTGTAGTCTACTCCATGTGTTATGTAATGCGTGAGGGCCAGAAAACATGCAGGATTCACATGGTTCTTAGGCAAGCTTCTGAAATGTCTGCTTGCTCTCCTGGTAATTCACAAATGATCCCCATGTGCAGATCATAGCATTGTTGTGTGAACTCCTCTAGGTTTGCTATCAAAAACTTGTGAGTTCATCTTTATGGGTAAGGAAAGAGGGTTACGGGAGCAAATAGAAGATCTAGTACAGGTCAATAATTAATCTTCCACATCTGTTTTTCCAAGGCTTATAAAAGCTATATGTGTGTTGAGATAGGTTAAGCACGTGGATGTTGTTGCAACTGTGTATACCANTTTCAGGCCAGTTCCTTTTATCCTATCACTTGATACTCGTGAGAACAGACCAGCCCTACCTCACTCCAACCTCATTTTGGGTAGCTGTAGAGTAATAAGGTCTCCCCTCAACCTCCTCTCTAATAGGACCATACCAATGGCCATAGAAGCATGCCAAAACCTGTCCATACACAGCTGTGAATACACTTCACTAGGGCTATGGACTCTGGCAGCAAGGTACATTTCCTGACAAATATTTAGGTCATGATGTTTGTAGTTACTTAGCTTTATGTGTGCTTGGAAGCTATAGGTCTGTATTGGTGGTTGTTTCCCTGAGCAAGTACTATGTAGCAGACACAAAAATAACTCAAAAGACACTAAAGAGACTTTAGGAGACTGATGTCCTCTGAGTGCTTGTCTTCCTCTGGAGGGTTGTGGTGCTGATTGTGAAACGATGTACAAGGATGGAGGATGATCAGTTAAAATGCCATTGGAGTAGCTGATAAGGCTTAAGAATGCTGACTTTGATTGACAGCGTCATTCAGTAAGCACAGAGGAGTTCATTGTTGGACTGGAAGCTATACAAAGACGATTGCTAGCCCATGGGCTTTCTTCTGTGGGGTAGCTGTGAACAGGCTGAAAGATGACTATCTTTGGTTCTTCTGAAGATCTGAGAACAGGATGTGTAACTAGCACAGGATTCTTAAAAACAGAAGAGAAATATGTGTCCTTCAGATAACCCTTGAAACTTGCTGAAGGACAAAAGGCTCCTTTTACATATCAAGGCCCGAAGTATTGAATTCCTAGGAGAAGAGATTCTGCCATAGCTGCTGCTGCGGGACTCCGTGAGGTACTTGATTATTTTGTCCTTCTGATGCTGTTCTCTGGTGTGTTTATTTTAAATTGTCCATCACACAGAACTGCTTGTGACTACAAAAAAGTAAGTTGAAGCTCCTTCAGAGCTCTTGGCTTTCTCTCTGGCCATAAGGGAATTCATTGAGTATCAGACCTGTTAAATATCAGACCCAAACCTGAACCATTCTTTCTTCGACCCCAAGAATTCTCTTTTCCTCTGGATGCTGTGCTTGTTTGGGAAAAGTGTTGGCTTACTGTTGAAGGGAATTGAACAAGGATTTCAATCCAAATGCTTATTCAAAAAATAATAAAATTTACACACATGCAAACTATTTCCTCACTGTGCTGTCAATATTATGACAGCGAGCGTAGCAAGAAAACTACGTGTCCATTTAGGGAAGTAAAAAAGGACCCGTTTGAGCTTATAAGGACATAGAATTCATGCTCTGAAACAGGAGTAATTGTGCTTGAGAGGGGGTGATTGACTTCTTAATACCCAATTAGTTACTCAGTGATTGCATTACTCCAGAAAAAAACCTCATAATTCCCTGCAATATGATGCTGCAAAATCGGTCCTCTAGTTTCTGCACGCAGTGTACTTGACAGTGTTTAAAAAATGCAGGAGATTTTGTGTGAACTAGGGGGTAACTTTTAAGTCAGTAGAAAAGCAAACAAAGCATATGGTGTCATCCAAAGTCCACTGAATTCAATAGCATGATTTGTATTAGGCCCAAAGTAACTAACTTAAATGTATAGGGGATCAACATGTTAATTTTCTTGCTGACTTTCTAATGGAGTAGCAGACTTCTCCCAATAGAGCTGAAATCTTCAGGGGAAAGCAGAACCTCAGGTTACACATTTGATTTATGCTATGCACTTACCTGAAATTCCTGAGCATTTTCCATAGGAAAAGTGCCATTTACATGCTCAGAAAGGAAGGCAATTTTAAAGATTAACTTATCTGCCTCCAGACTTAAAGGAGAAATCCCCGAATGCTGTTAGTCAAAATGCACGAATAGAGGATGGAGAACACTTCAGAAGTGTGACGTTCCCATTCTGCATGGTGAGCTGCAGCTGGCAAAGGCTGTCAAAACAAATCTGATTCCTGTAAACATAAAGCAGCCATTCCACAACACGTTTTTTTAAGCTGCAGTTTGTACTCTAATCTTAGGCCCAACTGAAAGTCTAATGGAGTAGTAATGTAACCAAGGTGACACCGCTAGTGTCTGTGTAGTCACTAGATTGATAGCAATCTGTGCTACACAATACAGTGCAGAGTTAGCAACTCCAAAGAATCTAGCTGAAAATAGAAGTGCAAGCATTGTTTGAATCTGCTGTGGATATGTGTATCTGTGACCTTTGCAACAGTTTTGCAGGACAGTAAATTGTTTGGCTGCTATAAATCTACCACACTCTGCACCCCTCTGTGCATCTGCATTCTTTTGTCTCTCTGGGAGGATGCTGTCTTCTCTTATCCTGTTGCTGATACCAAAAGCATGTAAATCAATTTACTAAGAGGAGTTGACTCGTGAAAAACCCTGTTGGATCACATCCAGTAAAATCAGCCTCAACTTAACTGGAAGAAAATAGATCATTGTTTTCTAAAATGGGTACTTAGCAATAGATGATGCTATTCATGTCTGGGCAGCTTTGCAAAGGAAGGTGCTGAGAATTGAGTTCTCCTACTTGTATTAGTGGAATTTCTACATACTCAGCGTACTAATCTGCCAGGCCATGCAGGAAAATGAGTGCTTAACTTCCAAGAAAACAAGAGCTAGGCCCTCTTAGTCAGTGTAACTCCTGAAGTTCAGTTTAGTTCACTTCCTTTACATCACAGGGCAACTGTATAACATTTCTGCTAGCTCAGGCCTGAGGCTTATAGAAAAGAGGTGACAAAAATAAAGAATTTGCATAGGACTAAGTCTATGGAAACAGAGGTGGATTGTTCAGAGCATACCTGGAGAATATATTTTATGAAGGGCAACTGTAACTCTAGTGTGTTTCACATTTATGTGGAATGATCTGTCATTCTACAAGAAATATCAAGTGCCTTATACTGTATGCATTGCAGCCTGGGAGCCTGAGTCTGATACATGAAGCAAGAGCTGAGTAGGAGTTTGGGAATAGTTTGTTCAACAGTCAAAAGCATTTCTGATTCCGTCACCAAAAGAACCTTTTTCTGCACAAGCAGCTCTGAATCCTCTTACATGGGATTCTGCACTCTTCACTTCAGTAGAGCAGCAGCAATACACAACCTTCCAAGAGCAGACCTCAGCCACACGAATTGTCCAATGNCTTACTATTCTATGATTCTTCTAAAGCAGATTCCTTTCCTTGCAATTGTCTGTGGAGATATTTCACTGGAGTTCAAACCCTGTCCCCCAAGGAATATTTTTAATCACTTTGAAATAATCTAGAGTGACTTCATGGTTCTAGGCTGAAAGTTGGTGCCCTTTTTCCACCTGCACCTTACCTGCCATGTTGCAGCAAGGAGAGAATCAACATTCCACAAATGCAAATTTAATTACTGCAATACAGTAAAAACCTTGCTGAAAAGGCACTAAAACAGTTTTTGTGATTCTGTTTTCTGTTCCAAAACTTCATTACTCAATAGGACTTGCAGAAAATACCCCACTGAGCTCTGGTTAGCCCACCCATTGTGCCCTGGCCTGAGAGCAGCAGTGGTTCAGCGAGCAGACGAGTCAGCAATGGGGTGAAAAATTGTCTGGTTTGAATCTGATCTGTGTTGACTTGCAGGATGTGCTTGCCGTAAAGTAACTCACTGCCAGAATGCTTACAAACATGATGGTGTTCTCCCTTCAGCCAGGTGTGTAGTGAGTCCTTCACTAGGAGCTGGAGCATGCAGGAGGAGAGAAAGACACTGTTGTCCCAGGAAACAGAAATGTATAGTGGCTAGGAGATGATGTGAGTTGTTTGGCTACTGATTAGCATAAGCGTTCAGAGTGTCATTTTTAACATCGGTAATAGACTGCCATTCTGAAATACTCTCATTTCGAATTATGTGTACATACATATTTATATATAAAATCAATTTGGTTCATATCATGAGTACCTCTCTGAGCTTATCTGCATATTTCATTATAATTCATAGTTTTCTTCGAAGATAGCCCTAAACTAATCAGTGCTCTGCAATCTAATCAGCTCATACCGTCACAAGCGGAATAACGCAAGCAGTTGTGCTTTAATTCAACTTCTGAAGGAGGAGAAGAAATCAGACTGAGCAAAAAATGGCTTATGGAGATGTCATGAGCTAATAATCACCANCTGTGATTCTGTGATTCTATGATTAATGGAGAGTATCTGGGAGAAGAAGAGGTTAAATCTCTTGCCTGTGGTCCATTCTTTGGGCATGGTGGAAAAATAATCACACATACTCCTGTGGTATGTTGACCCAGCCAGCAGTCAAGGATCTGTTATCTCCAGCATCCTCTCCTAATCAAATCTGTTATCACTTCCATGTATTGGAAAAAAAAAAAAAACCAAACCCCACCGTCTTTTCTCTCTTAGATAATCTCACTATTATAATCCATCCCAGGTTTCTGTATTTCAGACATGAATTTAAGTGAAGGGACAGTCTGTCCTTTAAAAATGCATAATACATCTTTTTCTTCCTCTACCCCAGTTCTTGCTGAGTTTAGGGATGCATGGTCTGGACTATCCCTCTGCCAGTCTGGGCCAGCTGTCCCACCTGTGTCCCCTGCCAGCCTCTTACCCACCCCTACAGGGCCTTCTGGCTGTGGAGGTGTAGTGGGAAAGAGAGAAGGCCTTGGCAGGGTGCAAGCAGAGCTCAGCAGTAGCCAAAACACAGATGTGTTATCAGCACTGTGGTAGCCACACATCCAAAACACCACCATCTGGGTTGCTGTGAAGAATGCTAACTCCATCTCAGTCAAAGTGCAATCCCAATCATACCTTTTTTATTTTCTTCCCCCCCCCCCTCCAGTTTATTTTTGCGTACCCTAGTTTACAAATTCCAATTTCCCATTTTCCTTGGGACATTATTTTCTCTGCAGAGACATCAAATACTCACTTTTCCTCAGGTAATTACTTCATTTCATTGCTGCTGTGACTGCTTGACTTGTTCACTTGTATCAGGACCATTTTCCACTAGCACACTGGGGCCCTATTTCCTTATGATGCTAGTAATATCTGGCTTGCTTAGCTTGGCATTCTTCTTGGTACATGGGGTAGCTCCTCACAGGTCCTTGAAAACTATTCATTTAGGGATAGTAGAAATTGTTACTAGCCCTCTTTGTTTTATTTACTCCCCAAATCTCTTTTAAATCTCTATTTTTAAAAATAGTTGCTTATTTATCCAACATCTCCAAATGATCTCTGCTAAGACAGACATCTGCCTATCTCGGCAGACCAAAGACTTGCAGCACAGAGAATGTGCTGACTCTGTGCCAGTTGTTAGAATCATTGTGAAGAGATTCTGGAGCAGTGCTGCATCCCTTTTACAGTTTATTACCAGACAAGGTGTGTCTAGTTTTTCATCAGATTGCCCTGTATAATGTCTATCTCTAGACTCTGTCACTGCACTTTTGCGTATCCTTTGTACTTAGCTTGAGGCATTTGTGAGCAACTTACTTTTGCCCTCACTTTTTCCTTATGACTGTAACCCACTTAGTTCCTTCATCTTCTTTATATATATATATATATATATATATATA
>WBNM01009564.1:53476-67109 GCA_013399055.1 Ramphastos sulfuratus | reverse complement strand
CTCCAACACTTCCATGTCCTTCCTGTGCTGGGGGCTCCAGAACTGCACACAGGACTGCAGGTGGGGTCTGAGGAGAGCAGAGCAAAGGGGCAGAATCCCCTCCCTTGCCCTGCTGCCCACACTGCTCTTGCTGCAGCCCAGCACACAGTTGCTGTCTGGGCTGCACTCACACTGCAAGCTCATGTTGAGCTTTTCATCAACCCAGACCCCAAGGTCCTTTTCCTCAGAGCTGCTCTCAGCCATTCACCACCCCCCCTACCTATGGGTACCCCTCATAGCTCTGTCCATAGCTTTGCCCCCCAGGGGGCTATATTTCAAATAACAAGCAAGTTAGTAAAACATATTTTGTAGGAGATGTGAAATACTAAGAGAACTACTCGTATCAGTATGAAGTCTCCCACTGCTGTGAAACATGGTGTTTAGTGTAAGGGCCATGTCTGATGTGATGGCAAATGATCTCAATGTCTTAAAGAAAAAGTTGTTGATGTGTGCACAGTTAACATTTTTAGGATTCATAAAAAAAATTAAATAATCTATTGATTCTTAAAAGCAAGAGACTTTCAAGATCATAACAGTCCAAGCCTTAACCCAGCACTGCCAGGTCACCACCAAACCATAGCCCTCAGCACCACATCTTCACAGCTTTGAAACCCTCCCAGGGCTGGGGAATCCACCACTGCCCTGGGCAGCCTGGGCCAGGCCTTGACAACCCTTTTGGGGAAGAAATTGTTTTTCACAGGCAACCTAAACCTGCCCTGGGACAACCTGAGGCTGTCCCATTGCTTGTTTCTTGGGAGAAGAGACCAAACCCCACCTGTCTCCATCCTCCTTTCAGGGACCTGTAGAGAGAAATGAGGTCTCCCCTCAGCCTCCTTTTCTCCAGGCTGAACAACCCAAGTTTCCTCAGCTGCTCCTCCTATGTATTTTTTTTCCAGACCTCATTTCTGGTATAATCATTCCAGTTATTGTTAAACACAAACAGAAACTGGCAAAAAACCAGTAACTGTAGTGAAAGATTATTTGAAGAACCCTCACAGGAACTTTTGAGTTCATTCAACTATCAGATGAACAGGTTGGCAAGGAATAAATCACACACTTTTTAAGTGACAGTTTAATATCTATTATGTGGGATGGTATTTAATCAGGTGAGAGTAAAAAGATGTCAGAGAACACTACATTTAGTTGAGACATCAAATGATTAATAAGGGGTGAAATTAGGAGGTCCTCACTGGGTTTCTGATTCACCGCTCTAATGGAAGTTTGCCTGAGTAAACATTAAGTAACAATTAATGCTGAACCTCAGAATGTGACCCAGTAATTCTTACCACTTATGTTGTGCTCTAAACTTCCAGAGCTCTTCTGTGGGTCAAATGTGGAACACAAAGGGGCTATTGAAGTGAGCGTGATTTGGTCAATTAACCTGTTAAATCTTTGCGTGCAAGGCAGTCAGAGGCCCGCTGTGGCTTTGGAGAGGGGACACTCAAATCCAGCAATTTACAATATGTTGAGAATCCCACAGAAGCTGTATCCAAGTAGGGGCCTTGTCAGACTCCTGCTCCTCACAGAATAACAACTCACATTGTACTTTTTTCAATTGGAAGAACATATTAACACGTCTGCTGTGCCAGCTGGAGGGAACAGAACTGTAATGGTTTGTGATAGATCACATATATTGCTTGTATCCATACCATTTGTGAAAGACTTTTCCCCCTCAAGTTGAAACCACAATGACACATCAAGGGCTCTTTTTATGGTGCACCATTCCTGCAGACTGGAGCAATACTGAGGCCTAATTAAAGGCATAAGTCACCAAAGTTGATTAGAATGCAAACTAGGACTAATTTCGTGCAGGACCCATTAAAGGCAGCCAAGACTGCAGTAGAGAGACAAAAAGGCTGAAGAGCTGTTATATTCAGATGAAAAAAAATAAAGGAGGACACTTAAGCCAAGTATCCCCCAGACAGGAGATGAAAGGTCAGAGTGAAAAAGGCAATAGGAGGCAGAAATCAGAGGCTGGGATACTGTCGCTGGATTTCAGTTACACTGAATGCTTCTTTGAGGTGGCTTACCAGAGTAAGCTGAGCAGGGTTTGGTCAGAGTCTGGCTCAGTGTCAGGCTGATTCTGTTTTCATGGAGGCCAAAGTGCCAGGCTGCTGTTGCATTGCTCAGTATGGCCCTGGCCTGATGCTGACTGGGAAGAGAAGTGAGGTTTTCTGCCCATGCCAGGTGCAGAGATGCGTAGACACACCTTTTGTTGAAATTGCAAGCAGCAGGCCTAAATATTTCTCCACCAACACCCAGTGTGGCTTGAATTGGTTTGTTTTTAATAACCCTTTTGATCTCATCCCTGTATTGTGGTTGATAGCAATTACCAGGCTGCTTTCCCCTTCATCCAAAGCTCTCCACAAGTTGATAGCAGCATCACGTATGAATTCCTAGCAGCGTCCCTGCAGGCAGCTGTGTCATCACAGTTGCTCAGCCATTTGACTCGCTGTGGTTATTAGTTTGATGGATTACAATCAGGATTTTGATCTCACGGCAGCTTTGTGATAGCAATGAATGCTGAGCATGACAAATGATATATCCCTGAACCCCTATTTGACTAACCGCCAGCATTTCACCTTACCTGACCAGTGTAGCTTTCCATCTTGTTAATCAGAACACTTTGATAAGGGGACTGTAGCCAGTTGCTGGTATCCCTGGAACAAGTACCAGAACTGCCTTTTACTGTACCTTTAGGTTTTCTTTTTTGTTACTGTACCTCAGATTTTATTCTGAGTCTGGTGTTTGCTCCCTTCATATAGCCATTTTAGAAGAAATATGTCTATAGAATCATAGAATGGTAAGGTTGGAAGGGACCTCAAAGATCAACTAGTTTCAAGCAGATCAACTGGTTCCAAAGCAGAACCAGAGGCTGGAGTGTCTCTCACCTGGAGAGAAAACTTAGAAGTGTGGCAGAGCCACACAGCATGCAGCAGCGCTGAGCAAAATGAGACAGTTGCTCGNTCCTCTATCCTTGCCTTTTCCTCATCACCTTTCATTGTTTGGGGCTTTGCTTCTGGAAATGCAGCTGTTCCTTTACACCATTTAGTTGAAGTTAAGAACAGCTTCCTGGCCTGTTTCATTACAGCCCAATGCTTCTGGGACCTGAGAGTTGATACTGCACGTAGTCCAGTTCACAATCTTGAGATTACAGGTATTACTCACAGAAACACAAACACCCAGCAGGCGTTTGGTGAGGTCCACTTCATCATCCATTGATGTCTATGGTAGACATGGACCTTTTATTTCTCGTGGGGAAAGTAGGGCTTAGAGAATTGGGATGCAGATTTAAGTGCTGTCAAATCTACAAAGCCCTGCAGATCTCATAGGTGGCAAGGATGAATGCTTTAAATACTGAGAAATACAGCACAAAGTAACAATAAGGTTCTCCCATTTTTCTCTGTGGACATTACCCACCATTTTGGGAGCTCCTTTGGGCATGCTTCCCATTTTTAACAACACAAGATTACGTGGATATAATGGCCAGAGCTGCCAAACTTTCTCAGGTAAGTGCAAACTTCCTCTCCCTCAGGAAAGTGACTTCCGCTTCTGCTTGATCTTTACAGTCTAAGTTCACGAGGTGTAGGAGACAGAGGAGAGTGCTTTGAAACTCAGCTCAGCAGCTACAGCATTTCTTTATTGGTATATTTTCTTCTGTGGCTCTTGAAGATCTTTATGATGAGTTCACAAACATGGTACCTTACTTTTTTTTTTTTTTTTTTTGGTAGTTAATTCAGGCTTTTCAATTGTGAAGCTGTACCATTCATCTCATAGTTTGTAGGGATCAAGGTGATCTGAACTGTGCCTGCAAGACAGTGTCAGCTGTGACTTTAACACCACTCCTGCAGCTGCTAACTGTTAGATGTGGCATGGGAGCTAAGGGAGTCTGTATGTTGGGGGGGTCGCACATGAATTTTCTGCTGCTTTTCCAGGTTAGAGTTCAAGTGGAGTAAGTTTTGCAATAACAAACAATGATGCATACTGAAAAGAAGCTTTTTAAAACATAACCCCCTTGTTCTACTTCAAAGGGTTTATTTAAAGCTGGGAATCAAATAGCATATCTGTTGCAGCCTGCAGCCTACCACTATCACCTTTCTGCTTTCTTTGCCTCTGTTCATGTGTGGAAATTAACTCTTACTTTGCTGTAGACAAAACACAGCTTCTATCATGTTTGTCACATAATGGGAGGAACAACTATTTTGTTATTTTGTGGTCAGCTTAACGGGGTAAACATTGGATGCCCTCTCCTTGGAAGTGTTCAAGGCCAGGTTGGATGAGCAAGCTGCTCTGGTGAAAGGTGTCCCTGCCCACGGCAAGGGGGTTGGAATTAGACANCAGCCTTACCATTCTATGATTCTATGAATCTATACAAGTATGAAATCAGTGATATGACAAGTTTTACAAGAGGGTACAAGTTGTTCAGGAAACTCTGTCCTCCAAGGCCTACATAAGCAAACTATGCTGTTCTGTGGAGATAATCCTCTGGATCTTTCATGGTCTTCACACATACCAAACCTCTTCTCCCAGCAGACTAAGACACACTGCATTTTGCTTCCTCTGCATCCTGTCTTCTCATCCCTCCCTTCCAATTGTTTTTCAGCCTGTTTGTACCAGAGTTGTGTTTCACTGAGCCTTGTTCACCTGACTTCTCTATCTCCTCCTAGATGTTTCTACCCAACAACACTGGGAGAACTTAGATCAGTAGTTTTATTTGTGCAGCTTTGGTGAATAGGATTGGTGTAGGAATTTATTTATGTGAGAGGGACTCCTTATCCGACCTGTGTACAGCCAGATAGAGCCTGAATGAACTTGGTACTGGTTGTAGTCTTTCTGTTATTGATCTGTAGCATTCTTCTACTGCTTTTTACTCTACAGGCATGAACTGTGTGCAAAGTGTCAGGGTAAATCAGAAGCTGCAACTCAGATGCCCTAGCAGCCACCTCCTGCACCACCTGTCATGTTAGTGACAGGTGAACCTGTTGGATATGCAGACCAGAAGCATAACGATGGCTGGCATGTTACATGGTCCTGACTACTCTTTTGGTGCTCTCCACTTACAGTTTCAAGCACTTTCCTGATGAACCTACTGCCATTTCATTGTACCATGTGCTTTCTTGTCAGACATACAGTGTCAGCGTCCTGTAGGCAGCAGCAACATGCTGCTGATCTCTGTGCTTGTCTGTGAGCAACAAAAGAAGATGTGGGTAGGGGTTTTTTTGCACATTTTTCTTCAGCAAAATGCTTGATCTGAGTTTTGTTTGATTCTTTTTTATGCCTATTGTAATTCAAACAGCAGAATCAGCCTCTTAATGTTCAGTTTGCCTCAGGAAAAGGACAGGCTTTTGTTCCACCTTTCCTTTTCATTAAATTTCTTATCAGATAGAGCTTTTAGGAAACAATGCAATATCTGTCCTCAAATATTAGCTTCTCTTAAGATTCTGAATTTGGAAGTCAACTGGCAGTTCTGCTGAGGGAGAATGAGGCAGAACAAAATGGGCTTTGCCTTGCTGTCATGGTAATGGCAGTGGAGCACTGATAAGTAACAGTATGCATCTGTGAGTTAACTCCTTACACATCCTTCAGGGAGAAATGCTCTGGTATAGAATTAAAGAAAATACTTTATTCACAAAGTTTTGAAGTCAGCCTAAGCATTTTAATTAATGAAGTATTATACTTATAAAATGGGTCATAAATGGGACCTGTTCATTACATTATAGAAGATTTTGGGACTACACCTACAGAACCATTGCCTGAATTCTATTACGTGCAGCAAGGCACTTGTAGAAAGGATGACCCCAAACTTGTTGGGTTTTTTATAGTGTGTGTGTGTGTGTGTATATATATATATACACACACATATATATTCCTTTTTCACTTTTGTCTTCTGTTCTTTTAATGCCAACTCTGACTTCTAGCCCATGAGCCACCCTTTCTGGTCTTTGAAAGTAGCAAGCTGTCTTTGTGTATTACATCAAGTATTGCACCTAGACAGATTTTGGTCTTGTTTTAGTCAGAGAGATGTGCTAAGCACATTTAATTTTAAGGGTAACTTTCAACAACTACTAAAAGGTAGGGTCCTGCTGGGGGTCCTTGGTTCTCACACAGCCTTCCTGCACAGCCACAGATGAGGGACTTTGTTACATTGAGGTGCTGCTTTCTTGGTGCACAGAGGCAAGGGGACGCTTTCCGTTTGCTTTTGAGGAATTTGGATTCAGCCACTTAAGTATTATCAAAGAAACCAAATCTGTGCTTGGCATCTTTCCAAATTTAACCTTAAGTACCTTGGTACCTTCTGAATCACACTGCCAGCATGNAGACTCAGTTGCTGTCTGGGCTGCACCCACACTGCAGGCTCATGTTGAAGTTTTCATCACCCCAGACCCTCATGTCCTGTTCCTCAGGGCTGCTCTCAGCCATTCCCCACCCAGCCTGGATTTGTGCTTGGGACTGTAATGATCATTGCACTTTTAAAGCACGCTGCAGATTGATCGAACCTCATTACTCTTTGGTTTTCTGACAGCTCTTAGTTTCTTCTGTCCTTATCTGGGTTTTTTTTTTTTACTACTCTCCTATAATTCTCTGTGTGCTGTGTAACAACACTGAAGCTGAACTCCTTGCAGCGTTGTAGGTTATTTTCCAACTAGATTCTATATTTCTGCCTGTTGGACAACTTTGTCTTCAAATACTGCCAGACATATCACTGTATCAGCAACAGTAACCTCAACTGCCAAACTCCAGACTCCAGCAGTTAAATCACAATTTTAATGTGCCACTTCCAGTCTTTACAGTACTTTCCAGACAAGTTTCACGTTGAATTCCAAATTTTGAAACCACATTTTGAAGCACTGAATATCTTTGCCCTTCACTTTTTCCTTCCAGCTAGGATTATCCTGTGCAGATGACTTCTTTTGATGTGAAGGAGACCACAGTGACTTCCAGATGCAAAGCCAGCCTTTGGGTGTTGTCCCTGTTACACATGACACCAAAGTAAATGTCAGTTAAACTCCTATATAGCTTGAAATGGCAGTGGAGTATTCCATCAGATGCAGTGTTTAAGGGAAATTCCCTTGATCTGTGTGATTAGGAAATGATACAAAGGTTTTAACCTCAACACCTATTGTTGGAACTCAGCTTGGCTTACTAGCAGCAGAAAGTAAATTGCCATCTATAAACTCAGCCCTTGTGGGAAAAAAAACAAACCAATGACTTTAAACTGTTTGAAATTATTCCTCTTAGCAGAGAGGAGAAGAGGACAAGGGCTGAAGTATTGCTTTGTACACTGCCTAAAACAGAGCCCTTGTGTAGAAACTGGAATTGCCATACTTTTTGTGAGACTATTTATGTATTTTTTTTGGGAGGGGAGCGGGGGGAGAAAGCATTGTAAGTAGTTTCTGCTATAAATCATCTTGCACTGCAAAACTTGGAAGCAGATCTACATCTTTTAGATGTCAAGTTTTCTTCATCTGCATCTGTCCTTAGCTCCCACATGAGATTAATCAGGCACTAGGACTGAATCCACTTAAGAGAAGTGGGACAAGATTTAAGGAATAAAAAGTCACAAAATGGTGCACAAATTAAAGATTCTCACACAGCTGCAGCATCCTGGGCTGCATCAAGAAGAGTGGGGCTGGCAGGTCAAGAGAAGTGATTCTGGCCTTTTACTCTTGTGAGAGCCCACCTCAAATACTGTAACCAGTTATGGTTCTGCAGTGTAAGAGCAGGTCCAGAGGACGCCACAAAAATGATCAGAAGGCTGAAAAACCTTCCCTGTGGTTACAAGAGGTGAGAGTTGGGGCTGTTCAGCCTAGAGAAGGCTCCAGGAAGACCTTAGAGTAGCCTTCCAGGACCTGAAAGGGGCCTACAAGAAAGCTGCTATCTAAAGGGAGTACCTCTTCAGCTGTTGTTCGTCAAGGTAATCAATAACACAGCTTCAACATCTCAGGGCATTAAATTAACACAGCTTCCACATCATTATGGGAACCTCTTCCAGCTAACCATGGCCCTTCTTTTGGGGTTGGCTGGTGCTGCTGAGAACTGTCTTTGTATCTTTCCCCCGTTTCAGATTCCCCTGTAGGGGCAGGAAGGCTGTGGTCTCTAACAATCCCATGTATGTGTACAGAATAATTTTTCTTCCTATGCTTTTCTACCTATTGATGGATCAAGAACTTGTGCAAAACAAAGACAGATGGGCGGACCCAAGACACCAAGCCCTGTCTATTCAGACACTGCTACAGCCAAGAATCTGCTGCCATGCAGAGTGTCTCACTCTGCAGTCCTGGGAGCTGAAGTGAGGAAGAGGATGAAACTGCTCACCCTGCGTATTGCTTGAGCAAGAATAGGTGTCAAAGTCAGAGTCAGAATCCCAGGACCTGATGTATCATGGTGCATTGTTAGCTGTGTTTGTTTTGGGGGCTTTAGGTAATTTTTCTTCTAGGGTTTTTGTCTCTCTGTTTAATTATGCTTTACATTACTGATTTCCTGACTTAATCGGAATGTGCATAAACCTCCACCATAGATTTATCATCTCTATAGAAAGTGCTTTCAGAGTAGTTGTGCAGTTTCCCAGAAAAGGGATACTGTTGGAAAAGAAGGCTTTCAGATTCAACAATAAGCCTACTATTATGCTGATTTTTGCCAGGCTTTCCCTCACTTCTTTCCCATTTACTACAAGAGTGAGCTCAAGGCTTCTTTTCTGTTTGTTTTCAAACTTCATTCTTAAGTGTTTACCACCCAGCTCAAGTCCCCCCACTCTGAAGCTTAAGACAACATCACAAGACATTGCTGCATTGCTTCTGGAATCAGAAAACACTCAGGTCCTTCTCTCAACTGTGAAGGTTTTAACCAGTGTGTTTGTCAGTCTTAAGGGAAAAAAATATAACCAAATCATTCTTAGAACATTGTGCTTTGCCTGTCCCAGCCATCTGAGGACACAGTATTTTTAATGAAATGTGAATTCTCAGATCAACAGTTGAAATGGTCTTTGATATAAATAATCCTATCTCAAAAACAGATTTTGGTTTCTGTAGCATATAGTTTGCGTGCTTATGGCCATTTAATCCAGTTCGGGCCTTGTCTGAGCAAATATAATGGCTGTTAACTTCTGTGTGGGTTGTGAGATATCCTTTCTGAATCTGACCCGTAGCTCTGACAGCCAAAACTGCTGTCTTCCTTCAGTTTGTTCCTTGTTTTGTTTTTATTTGCTTGGGATCACACCTGCAAATGCAGAGGCTTTTCTCTTTAGAGGGAAAAAAAATCTGAATGTTGAAAACAGCTTTCTGCTGATCACACCTAGAAACCCAGCCTCTCTAGGTTTTTGGCCCATTGTGACTGTCAGAATTTTTTGCAGTTATTGTGAATCTTCTTTTTCCTCTTTCCATGCTGATACTCCGTATAATGTTCTTTATGACTACACAGTTCCCTTGGAAGGTCTTTCTGTCATATCTTTGCTTGGCAGCTCTCTCCTACTCCAAGCACGTAAACATCAATCTCTTGAAGACATATCCCTGCTAATCACTTCTGGTGCCTCTCTTTGAACCTCTTTTCATTAGCATTGCAGGTTTTAACTGCAGTTAACAATATTTTATCCAGACTTCTGTTATCAGCCCTTCTTCTGGCTTAAAAGAGACATGTTACATTTATGCCCCAGATTAGCAACTGCTATGCAACATCAGCTACATAATTTGCTGTTTTCCATATCTTCACCCTCAGATCTGTTGCCAGACCACTGTGACTGTACCAGTTTATCTCCAGATTTCTGTGTTGAATCAATTTCCCTCTCTTGAGAGCCAGAAACAGTTTTGTGCCAGGGGAATTTCAACTGATTTAATTTGTTGCCAATTAACAAACTTTTGTTCACTGGTTCTGGTATTGAAACCAACAAACAAATGCAGACTTAGAGACAAACAAATACGTACTTAAGAGAGAGACACTTCAGCTCCCCTCCAGATGCTTCCTCCTCCTAGAGACTTAGGTTTCCAGTCATGTCCCTGCACATGGCTCCCAGTCCCTTTGATGAGGCAAAAGGTCTCACCAAATAGCAGGATGTGAAGCTTTGTATCTAGTTTATTGGACAGGACTTAGAAGACCTGTATCTCATTTTTGCAGCTGGGAAGTTCTCTGCACCATTTCTTTCTGTGATGCTGTGTCTTCTCTGTAAGCCAGGAAAAATGGAAGGGATCTGCTTCATGTAGCTGGAGCTGATTGCTGAGAAGTATTCCAAGAGGATGTGGTATTACTAATCTAATGAAGCTTTGGAGTCTGTCCATCTTGTGGGAGCAGCAGGTGTTTGAAGAAGCAAGGAAAAATAACGACATAGGGATATATTTGCTTACCTTTGTGTTCCTTCCCTAGCACCACTAGTAATCAAGTGGCACAAGACACCAATCCATATCGTGTGTGGCAGCTTGTTCTTCTCCTTCAGCAACTATGAACTCACAAAGGAAAGGTTGTGTTGTGACATCCTTCTGGATTACTGCAGGTCATTATTTGACGTTGGAGTATGACACATCAGTTTTCAAGGTCCTTTCCATGACAGGTCACCAGCTGCCAGAGCTTCAGTATCAACTAGACGTAAATCAGAAAACATTTAAAGGAAAAGGGGTTGGTGTTTTTAGCTCAGGTCATTTCAGTGCTCTGGTCTGCAGGGAAGTTTCACACACTGAGCAGAATAACAGATTACAGTGCCAGGATGGAGCCAGGGAGACTGCAAAAGAGAAAGAAATCATTCCAGCAGCTTCACTGACAAAGTTACTGCATTGTACAGTTACACCTGGAACATCTCATAATCTTTGTCATGTACACCTAGGCTTGGAAATTCCTTCCTTCTTTTGCAGATACGAAAGCAAGGCCCAGACAAGTTGTCTGTGGTCACATGGGAAATATGACTACAGTTGTATAGGAAATACCACAAACTGAGGATTTAATGCAAAATCCTGCTCTGACCAGGCCTTCTCATTTCCAGTGTAGCCCAAAGGGTCCAGCTGGGGTATTTAATTATTGCTGATTAGCATTTCACCTTTATCAATGGATAACTTTGACAGAGGAACTGAACACTGCAGCATGTGTTGAGGATAAGGCTCATAGTGTTATTTGGCATAAACAGAGGAGAACTAAGCTCAGGGCAGCTGGTGTCCTCTTTTTGAAGGGGTAGGCTCAGCCAACAGCCAAATATACTGCATGTCAATGCAGAGTTCCACGTTTGCCACAGAAATTGAAAAGATGGTGGAAGAGTGCTAAGACTCCTCCAATACTGATGTAGAATCTGTGGGACCTTATCTGGAGATCAGCTTCTAAATATTGGCCCTTTATTCCCCAGAAGAAAGCCAGCAGATGTTGCACCAGTCTCTGCAGTAAGGGCTTCTGTTTCCTGAAGGTTTAAAGCAGCCATTCATGATTCTCATGCAGAATATTCATCATCCCTTCTGTGCTCCCATCATGGCCTCTACTTTCAGCTCCTTGTGCCAGCTTTTGTATGCACCTGCAGGCTTCCCAAAGCTGTCATTCCTTCTCTGTTTACAATTCAGCGTAGTACTTAGTGTTTCCCTCACTTGTGTTTAGTACCTGGGCAGCACAACCTCAAAACTCTCCAAAGACACCATTTCTCACCAATAGTGGTGGAAGAAAAAGCAACAACTCAGGAATTAATTTCAGAGTACACAGGAAAAACTTTATTGGAAAATACATAAAAAGTTTATGTTTAACTTTTCTAAATGAACTTACAGGTCATGTTAATTAACTGCTTTTTCAAAAGTCTAAAGATAGGGAATGAAGCTGCAGCTCAGGTTTTCCTTCCTGCTACCCTGTCACACAAAAGCCTAAGCTATTTTTGGTGGTCCTTATTTTTGGATTGCTCTTCATACACCATCTACTGTCATTGAAATTAATGAGAAAATAAAGGGAGTGACCTTTGGCTAAGCACATACAGTTTATGCATGAGCTAAACAGCAGGATCCTTTTTTTTCCATTCTTCTTTTTCCCACATTCTTTCTTTCTGCTCTCTCCCATCCAGATACAATTTGTAAAGCCTTTGGAGCTTTTCATCCCATGTGTTTCCACAGTGCTCCTTTAGATGAGTCTCAGATCTGTGATTCACATCTATTCTCTCGTGCTGAAAGGTCAGCAGCACCCTTGTTTTATGAATATAATGCACCCTTCTCTCTAGCTTCAGAATGCTTTCCAAAACTCCCAGGAAAAATGTATATAGCTCAGGGTGCAGAAAGGTGTCAGCAACATTTTGAAGAGCACTCTAGGAACACAGTTATGAGATGGGTCATTCCAAGTTCTGTTGTTTAAAATACACCAACATTTACTGAAGATGTGAGTAGTTTTGAAGACACGATTCCAAATAAAATGTTGATTCTGAACCCGTGGCCTCGTCATAACTCCTGAATATCTAATTCATGACCAGTTTTCTGGTCAGCAAGTGGCTGAATCTGTTCAACAGATATTCATTGCATGAGGACACTGCAACTGAGCAACCCTCTGAGGCTTGCTCAGACACCACCATCACAGAGAATGGCATTGTCTTGCAGTGAGATGGTTCTCTGTCAGCCTACCTGCCTGTCAGCTCTGCCTGGTTTGGAGGGTGGGTTGGATATNTGAGGTCTCCTGGAAGCCTTCTCTTCTCCAGCTGCAGAGCCCCAACTCTTGTAGCCTGTCCTCAGAGCAGAGCTGCTGCAGCCCTCTGAGCATCTTTGTGTATGTATTTGTTATAAATCTCACTCTGACTTATTTTTCCTGTTACAGTTTGAGAATCCTTGGTTGAAAATAATAATGACTGAGTTCTGCCTCTGAGCTGTGTTTGAAGGTGTAAGAAGTTAAGTTTTCTGTCGTAATTTGAGTAGAGGTGTATTATGATCCAGAAGTCTCCTTCATGTTGATAGGAAGAGGTACGTGATGTTTTTGAGAGGAAATGCTGGTTTGCCAGTTCTTCTAGCTTAGGTTGCTAATAAACATGAGAACTGATAGGTATTTGGGTTAAAGGAAGCACTGCTGATGGTGTAAGACACCAGTGCTGACAGTAAATCCTGATTATAGTTGTTTATGGAAAATTTGGTCTGTTTTGTATAGTTCCAAGTACCTCCACATTCCAGTGTCTAAAGTTAAGTGGATAGCTACTTACTGCTCCTTTAGCTTTGTGTTAACAACACAGGATCATAGAATGCATTAGGTTGGCAGAGACCCTCGAAGGTCATCTTGTCCAGTCCCCCATAACAGCCCTGATGATCTATTTTCTTTGCAGCAACTAGGAGGGATTTATATGAAAACATTGATTATTGAAAAGCTTGGGCTAAGCTTCCACATCCTGGTGGTTTAGCTGCAGCGGGCGTTCACAGGTGAGGAGCTTCAACGGTTTACGCAGCCGGCTTTTTTTGCTCGGCGGTAAGTTCTGGAAAGTCTCAACGCCAGGCTCCTGGCGCCTTCGCGCCTCACGGCGGGCGGAGGGGCAGGCACGCAATAGGGAGCCGCTGCGGAACCGGGGGAGTGCTGTCCGGCTCACCGCGCCCTTCGCTGGCGGTGCCAGGGCGCGCATCGCACCCGTTGGCCGCCGGGGCCGCGCCTCGGGCGGCTCCCTCCCGCCGACGCCAGCAGC